>BATV01083235.1:0-14147 GCA_000512025.1 Fragaria nipponica
ATCGAACCAATTCGAATTAGGCTACGTACTTCACTTCATTCTGTTCTCATGCATTTGTAATTTTCTTGATGACATTGATAAGGTATAATATTCTAATTGCAGGATTGGACCTACCTGAAAATCACACAAAATTTTGGACATCGATCGTGGAAGATTATGCTGATCATGACCAACCTTATCATATGGATCTTATCCGGCCGAAACAAAACCTAAATAACCAAACTTGTAGTTCCATTATTTCCATATCTTTATTTTTAGACCATATATTCATAATTTTCTGAATTTGAACAGACATTTGGCCTTGCACACTGGTCTTGATGGTAAAGTTTCATGAATGGTAGCTACTATTAAAACATTGAAAGAGTCCTGTTGCAGTTGCAGCTGTGATAAGAGTACTACAGATACACCTAAAGAAGATGGATGTATGTGAGTGTTTCACAAAACCATGCAGCCAAGTAAATAAGAGAGATGTGCTTATAGCACAAATCGGTCGATTAGTCTAATCAAAACCCTTGATATAGAGCTGCTGTATGATCGATTATATGGTGTAGTGGGTGAGAGCTGAAGTCCAAAAATATGGCTAGCAAAAGATTAGGTTAAAGTTGTTTCGTATCAAATAAAAGATCGGGTTAGCTTAAGGTGGTTCTGTTTTGCGTGAAAACTGACCTGATCCCATTGAATTCAAGCTAGCGAGTATAGGTAGAGAAAATGCTTAAAATCTCAGACTAGCTAGGACAGCAAAATAATAGTTGCAATTGGAGTATTGGACCCAAATTTCTGAAGGTGGTTGAGTTCTAGGTTGTGTGATGCATGAAAGTCTGGGGAGAATGAGACAGTCTTATTTTACACTCAATTTGTTCTGGATCAAGCCACATGCACATAAATGTAGACACTCCATTAACTCAACAAGCTTGAATATTGGTACTTTGGTTTGGTAGACTGTAACATCGATCATTGATTCTGATGTTCTTGCTTACTGCTTACTGCAGAAGATACATGATATATGGTATTATCATCTTGGGCATTATATAGTTCGTTTTTGTTATTCCAATATATGCTGTCATGAAAATGAGCTATTTTTGTTGGAGAAAACAAAAGGGTAAAATATAAAAAGATGAAAACAGAGTCCCCAATGAGAATTATTGTTGTATGAATTAATTAGTAACAAATCAGTGTTCAAATACTATAATCTCATGCCTTCCATTGGTTACCATTCTATACTTCTTTAAGTTTTAGTCACAAAATAATGTCCAAGACCATTTACCCTTTCTGGGTAGGAGAGAAAGGGGCCAACTTTCTATTATTTATTCAGGTGGATCACCATGATCACTATGTTCAACTTGTTATTCCAAACTATGGAAGCAAATGAGAGACTTACAGATCAACAAGGCTAGAAATACAGCTAAAATGTACTTCCTTTGTACAAAAATAGAAATGTGAAAGTCCCTATTATTATGGGAAATTCAGACAGGCATGCATTATTACCATGTCAAATAGATTTTCAAGACAGCATTTTATACTCGAGCTCAGGTTTTTCTACCCTTGTCCTAGCGAAGTGCACGTCTTAGATTCCAAAACCAAGGCCAAATGGGTGGCTGAGCGCCGCTCTCAGACAGTGAAACCAGGGTGTTATTCAACTCAAATTCATTTGGTCCCAAACCAAAAGCAAAACCTACTTGAAAAGATTTGAAACAGTTGCAACCCACCTCATATTATTCCAATCCCAGCTACAAAGTTCAATGCTTTTTCAAATTTAGAGAAGAGAAATTAACAGTTCCATTTGAATAAATAATACCCAAAGTTGTCAAAAGATAGGACCTTTGTCATTTTTTCTCCGAAGTATCACATGTCTTGTTATATATAGGCTTCTGCCAAACTGTAACTTCATTTTCTGATTCACTTATTTCAGACACCAAACTCTGTTTTCCCTTAGGAGTAACTTGAACTCTTCAATTTTCATGTATTTTTCTCCCATTTATAGAGGGGCAGAGAGACAGTGATGAGATCTTGAGCATTCTTGGTGTGTAGGTTTCTGAAAATGGGTTCTCAAAACTGGAGAATGGGGATGTGTTTCTGGTTGTGTTTGTTTGGTTTCTTGAGCTTTATTCATTGTGTGAGTTCAGAAGGAGAGGGAATAGGAGGAGGCAGTGTTGAAGCTTTGATTAGAATTGATGGGAAAGAAGCCATTGCGAAAGTTGATGAAGATTTTATCTGTGCAACTTTGGATTGGTGGCCTCCTGAGAAATGTGACTATGGAACTTGCAGCTGGGGCAAAACTTCTCTCCTTAATCTGGTATCTTACATTTTTGTCATTGCTGTAAATTAAAGATTTGAAATCATTTATCTTTTTTATGATTTAGGTGCTTCAACATAATTGCATTCACTGTTTTCTTCTAGCTTTCATGTTATATGATAAAGTTCACCAGTTTGTTATGATAAAAAGAAGAAACATTTTGGCATTTTGGAATACTGTTCTGTTCTAATTGAATGTTTATGAGTTAATTAAGGCCATGTTTTGAAAGTTAGTCTGATTATTTGGAAAAGATCCAATGTTCAAATCTGAAGTATGGTTTTTGATCTAATTTGTTTCTGGAAATTCCTTTCTGATATTTAACTGATCATTCTTGTGCAGGATCTAAGTAATACTATCTTATCAAATGCCATAAAAGGTAAGTACTCCTAGATATATGAATGACAGTTACTTGGTTTATGATCTTGCATGAGCCTAAAACTAACTAAATTTTGTGCTAATTGTGCAGCTTTTTCACCATTGAAACTTAGATTGGGTGGTACCTTGCAAGACCAAATCATATATGATACAGAAGACAATAAAAAACCTTGCCCCCCGATTCCTTTTGTTGAAAACAACACAACATTGTTCGGTGAGATGTTTGGTTTTAATGAGGCTTGCCTACCCATGAAGAGATGGGATGAACTAAACTCCTTCTTTCTGAGAACAGGGTAAAAAGAACAATCACTTTCATATGTTTCTTCATTCAAATTTGGAATTTGAAGTCCAGATATGGTTGATCTTATTCCATGGTAATGTTTCAGGGCTAAGATTGTCTTTGGATTAAATGTCCTCCCGGGAAAAACATTCAAGAAAAATATCCCTGCAATTGGAGACTGGGACTTCACCAATGCCGAATCTTTCATTCGATATACTGTCAAAAATAACTACTCTGTTGCTGGATGGGAGCTTGGTATGAACATTGTCACTGTTTTTATAAAAACTATGATATAAAATCCTTTTTTTCTTGCCATGAATTTGTCTGAAGCTATATGAATGTTGCTTAGGGAATGAGCTATGTGGGAAGGGAGTTGGAACGAGCATATCAGCAAGTCAGTATGCCAATGATTCAGCTTCTCTGCGTAACATAGTACAGGAAATATATAAGGGTAGTGCTGGACCAAAGCCACTAATCATGGCACCTGGAGGGTTCTTTGATGGACCTTGGTTCAAAGAAGTTGCAGATAAAAGCACCACAACTTTAGATGCGCTCACACACCATGTATATAATCTAGGGCCAGGTAGGTATTGTTGATTCTACAAACAGATTTCGAAACTTCCCTAGTTTCATGTTTTGGTCTTAAAATGTTAGCTTGTATTTTTAGGGGTTGATAATAACCTTATTGAAAAGATTCTTGATCCGGAGTCTCTGGATAGTATGGTGGATACATACAGCAAGCTTCAAAACATCCTGAAGACCTCTGCAACTTCAGCAACAGCATGGGTTGGGGAATCAGGAGGTGCTTGGAACAGTGGTCATCATCTTGTCACGGATGCATTCGTGTTTAGTTTCTGGTAACTTAGCCTTAACAATTGATGAGCATCTCCTGTGCTATCTCTCTTGTGAATTCCAAGAAGTGAATGAACACTAATTTGGATGTTACAACAGGTATTTGGATCAGCTTGGTATGTCTGCAGTTTATGATACCAAAACATATTGCAGACAGACCTTGGTTGGTGGAAACTATGGTTTACTCAACACTACTACTTTTGTTCCCAACCCAGACTACTACAGGTGATTGATTGAATCATCATCATCATCTTTACTCAACATCTCATTTATCAGATTAAGGCACAAGTCTTTCACATTCTCACTGCTTTCCTTAACACTCCTGCTGATTTTTGCATGACAGTGCTCTTCTTTGGCACCGATTAATGGGAAGAAATGTACTGGCAACGAGGTTTGGTGGACCAAAAAAGATACGTGCTTATACACACTGTGCAAAACAATCTGTAAGTCTACTAAAACTTCAGTACAAGATCAAGATGGTGGTGGCTTTTCTTCTATCTGAGCTAACTATTACTTCATCTTACAGAAAGGGATTGTAGTACTATTGATCAACCTACACAACACCACCGTTGTTCAGGCAAGGGTTGCCTTCAACAGTACCTGGAGCTTGCGACATAGACACAAATCTCACAAGTCTTATAGATCACATATGAAGGAACTTAATGGTCTAAGAAGCAGGGCAGAAAGAGTGAGAGGTGACAGAGAAAGAGAAGAATACCATTTGACACCAAAGGATGGAAATCTACAAAGCCAAACCATGCTGCTTAATGGAAATGCTTTGAATCTGGATTCATCTGGGAACATACCTACATTAGAACCTGTTTTTGTAAATTCATCGCAGCCGATAATTGTTGCTCCATTTTCAATTGTTTTTGTTCACATACCATACGTTGTTCCCCCAGCTTGCAGGTAGGTAGTACTATATGGGATCAAAAGGGGTACCATATAGTCATAGCTGAAATAAGAGATAGAATGCAATTTGATAATGTCCATTTTTGGCTCTCTTATTTCAAATGAAGATAAATTATGAGTTTTCAGTGAATACTGAGGAATGTGTATTTGACCCCTACAAGGGTTATTGATAGGAAGAAGGCAATACCGTGAGGTTCTTCTGTGACAAAACTTTGACCTTTTGAAATCTTTTATACACGCTGAAGCCTTACACAGCTGTACAATATCACATTTCATTTATGTATGATACTTTGATACATCATTTGGTGGCCAACTATGAACACCGAGCCTGGTAACAAAAAAAGACCTATTAAATGAGAGATGATTACATACGTGTAGATTTCATTCTAGATGTACAGAATGCAGCCAAATAGCGACTACTAAGTTGAATACCGCCTGGAGAAACTAGTAATGCACTGAAAGAAGATTCCCTCAATTTGGAAGCTTCATTCAAGAGAAACAAACCATAGCATAAAAAGGTCAATCTCTCTTCGCAAAGGTCTGAGGCTTACTGCTGGCAAACGCCAACCAAACAATTGTACCAGTCAGGTAGAAGAATATTGATGGAATGAACAATGACATCTGCATAATACAAAGTAGGTTGAAAGATAAACATCCTGGGGGGTAAACAATTGAAGGAAATATGCTATTGATAGAGATAAAGGAGTTGAAGTGTAATAAAACAGGCACTTACACTCCATGAATGAGTTGAATCAAGTAGATAGCCAGTGAGGGCAACACCTACTATTCCAGGTACTGCCCCAACAGTATTGGTAATACCCTGAGTAAAATATCTCAACTTAGCATCCCAAAATGGATTTATAAGAAATCTTAGATCTGTGAATTTAAAATGTGCAGATAAAGTTTGCAGTGACATCCTTAATTATCAAGTATGAAACTAGATGCAGTTTATCCATGTTCAGTCTTTTGGCCCACTACTGATACCATATTACCAGCCATGTTGCCAGACCTAGACCAAAATGAATACTATGGTTCCTTTAATATTCAAGTCTGAAGCTACATGCAGTTTATCCACATTTAGCCTTTTGGTCCACTAAGCATACCATATTGCCACACATGTTGCCAGAATGCCAGACCTAGACCAAAATGATTATTATGGTTCCTATAGTATTCAAGAGCTTAAATAGAAGGGCTAGACTTGTTAATGAGTACTTTTCAGGAAATTACATCAAAATGATATCATTAAATAAAGCTGCATATGATACAGAATTCCAGACAACATTGTTAATATGGATTAATTGGAGAGGCTGGTTTAAATCTATCATGCTCAGCAAGAATGATTGGATGCATAATTCTATCCTGCAAAAAAGAAAGAAATTTGGACTCTGTCACAACATACCAAAAGTATGCTTGCATATTCAGGTGATATATCTTGATGAGTACAATAAAGTCCTGCACAAATTTAATGATGTTAGTTGGGAATGACAAATAATTAATCCACTTTCCTCCAGATTAAGGCCCCAGTTTCAAATAGTTATGTACCTGAAATTGCAAAGCTCGAAAGGGCTAAACCAGCAGTGAGTATCCCCACAACTTCCCAATGGGGCAATCCTAGATCAAGAGAAGAAAGAGTCATACAAGCTGCAGGAGACAAAAAGGCAATTGTTTGGCAAATTTTTCGGACCTACATGTGCAAAACAAGGTCATCAGAAACATTAAGACTGAAACTCAATGTAAAGTCAAGCATAATTATTTAATGAGTAAACTAATCAAGTAAAAGTATGAATATCACAGTTATGAGCTCCTTATGTATTTTAGAAGTAATATAAAATAAAAGAGAAAAATAAAGCACAACCACCAACTATAAAAATGCTGACACAGTTTCCTATGTGTTTTCTGATACCATCTTACAGAACAAAGTAAACATCTTTGCAATCTCCATACCGTAGTGGTTTGAACTCCATTAGAAATCAAGTTATCAGCAATTTGGGATGCAATGGTATTCACAAATATTGATGCCAAGGGAGGAAGGATAGAGACCTGAAAAATATATAAATCCATTGCTATCAAAACACTGAATATATGATGACACAAGTAAATGGTATTGATTTACATTACCTAGTGCAGAATACAATGCTAATGATGTATAGTAGTAACTGTTCTATTCATTTTCTTTATTTATTCCCATTATGCAATTATGTGGGATAACTATACTGCTAGTCCAAATACCTAAGTGAGTAAACCAATGACATTTTACTGGTGAATAAACTGAGTGACGCCAAGGCATTTGCGATATAATATCCCATATTCTCACAGAAGATAATAACTCTCTGTATCCATAGTGGGATATGACACCACATATCAAGAATTTGCAGGCAGGAATGACAATTCTTTCTTCAGTTGCTAAGAGTTAAAATAAAGTAAATACTCACCCAGGCCGCTTCGGTCAAATTCAGGTTCAGCTCCTCACTGCATAGCATGTTTCTTGAAAGTTTAGCTTCTTCATGATCACATGTATACATAACACGAAATATTAAGTTGTGACAGTTGCATTAGCATGAATGAGCAGGAAGAGAACACTTTTCTTAGATAAGAGGTCCTTATCCTGATGAACAATAATGTCAAAGAAAAACTGAGAGAACTAGGACACTATGTCTCAGCCTCTCAGGTCACCATTTCTGGGAAGTGCTATTTAAACTCACAATCGCTCAAATCAAATATTAAAAAAATGGAGTAGACAATAGTTAAAGAGTCACACTGATGAGAAAAGAAGACCATACAGCCATATTATTTTTGGACCAAAGTTCACGTATGGACTGCATCAATTACCTAAAATAGGTAGGCAGCCATGCTAGGCATGTGTAATGACCCCAACTTCCACAAAAATGAGCATATATCATTGCCCAAACAGCTTCACTTCGGAAAAATTCCTTCCACGGTACATCCTACCAAATGAAAGCAAGTAAGAAAGCAAGACCCTATAATGATAGCTATACTTGGTGAGAAGATAAAACCTATAGTAAGACTTGATAGTAATGTGTAAATCAATAGAATTATGTTATTTCTGAATACGTCTATCAACGCCAATCTTTACAATCAGAACTCATCAGTTAATGAAGTTCAATTTTTAGCAAAGGCATTTGTATACTCATTAATAAATAGTAAAAAGAGTTCTGTAGCATACTGCTTATGCAAGAAAACGTATCAAACTATAAAGAGTAAAAAAAAATCATAAACAGCTCATGAGTGTTGCCCCAAATGGAAAAAGATTATAAAACAATTATGTACTCTGATTTTCTATGCTCAAAAGGTTTCAGGATGTTATTTTATTTTTTCTTTTTCTTTTTTAGAGTAAACTATTCACAAATCACAATGTTTGTGCCTTGGTGGTAATGCCATCCAAAATCTGGCTCTAAACTGAAGCCACAGAATCATAATCTTCATTGCAGAAACTCTTAACACTGAATGTTCAACAAACAACCATGTCTTGCAAACTGGGTGCCTATAATGTCCTGAGTTGCACAACAGAAAAAGAATAATACCTTCAACGAGTCAGCCAACTCTTTTGGAGAAGTGTTCTGCGCTGTTTTCAAGTCTGACCGGGACCCTACAACCATTTTGTTGTTTATAAAGAAGAGTTTTCATCATGCAAGATTGAGATCTAGTACTAAAGGTACAGTATGCGGTGAAAGAATGAGTTTTATGAAGCCTTCACATATTCCATGATAAAATAAAATTACTTGGTGTTATTATCAAAGAAAGAATGAAACAGCTCCTTCATACTAAAAGGAATTCAGAATACCAAGTCATCTGTTTGTATTTTACATCAGAAAAAAGTAAAGCTCTGTTTTTCCAAAGAAACAAGAATGATGAAGAAAATAAATCAAATGCTTGGGTAGAGTTGACTCACCAACCCATGAGGGTTGTCCTTCAAGAAACTGAAACCCCACATACCTGCAAGATACATATAGTGGGAGAGAACATCAATTGAAGGCCATATTTCTGCGAAACTTCACCATAACAGTATTAAGTTGACACAAGAAAAGAGCATCAATATCGAAATGACCAAGTTTAGAACCCAAAAAAGAAATGGAGAAGCACGGTTGGTACTTGGCAGAAATCATTCTATTCAGTGGACAGTAATAACAAGACTTTTTTTTTTTTTTTTTTCTTCCTTGTTTTCAAAAAATAAACAATAAAACAAGGGTTCCTGGAATATTGCACAAACAGGTATTCATTGTGTAAGGTCATCAATTTTGTGAATTTGAGACAGCTACTTACCAACCTATCCCCAAAAGGGAAAATATGTAAAAGACAGATTCCCAGCCAAGATTTTGGATAAGTGGAGGAGCTAGAAGAAACCTGCAATGAGTTTAACATTAATAAATATAGAGTACACAATAAATACAGACATATATGTATCTTTGTGTAACTGTATCCAATTTAGAACGAAAAAAAGAAAAAAAAGAAAAAAGATAGTAAAAAACCTTCTTTCTACAATGCATTAAAATTTATGATGTCAGGATGGAGATGAGATAGTATCATTCGATTTATTGCAGTCCAGGAAGGTTTAACAGATATGCTACAGCAAGGATAGATCATTTGAGGATTACGTTACCAATCAACATACCTGGCTGCTATAACTTTCTAATCTCACACAAAAATTGAAGTCATTTCTTTCAAATATATACCACAGGAAAAAAAAAAAAAACAGGGAAATGAAATTCTAGTACTTAGCTGTGTAGATGCTATTTTAGTGGTCAGTTCTTTATATCAAAATACGTTTGCAAATCATACTAACTAGTTTTCGAATAAAATAAATAAACTCTTATATTGGTTATATACAGCAGTACATACCCTGCAACACTGCCTACACTCAACCCACCAAAGACAAATGCTACGGCTCGTGACCGCTCTTCCAAAGGTATTGTTCTGCATGAAATAAAAGTGAGTTCGGTTGAGTTCTCTGTAGTAAACAAATTACAACAAGCAGAATATGCATGCATGCATGCATTGTGTTTCTATAACGTCAAAACATGCCTGATTACAATAAATAAATGTCAAACATGCCTGGCAATAAGGTCAGTTGCAGCGGACGGGGAAACACCTTCTCCAATTCCTACCTGTACTTGGAAGAAAAAGAGCCCTCAATAAGTAACAGAAATTATAGTACAGTAAAAGTCTAAAACCAACAATAGGTTGAGCATTAAGCAGAAAAAAGCGTAAATGTGATATTTCAGTAAAAATACTTCTGTAATAAATACGCATTACAGATTACAAACAGTTTAAAATGCTATATATATATATAGTGCTCAGCAAAATAGGACTCATTCAAAAAAAATTAGCAATGTAATTGGCAGTCGATTAGCATACCAAAATTCTTGACACAACTAAACCAGGAGTAAATCCAGCAACGAAAGGGACAAGTGCTGTAGCCAATGACCAAGTTAATACTCCAATCTCAAGCACTTTTCTGCATTAGGAGAAGACAATAAAAGGAGCATGAGATTGATGTCATGAAAGTGGAAATTGTCATCATCGAACATTTGCTGCAACATGGTAATTAATTCTAAATTTGGAAATTATTTCAAACTTCTAGAGCTTCAATAAACAAACCTCCCACCAAATATCTTGGCAAGCCATCCCCCAGGCAATTGACTCAGAGCATACCCCCAAAAGAAGGACGACTGAACCAATCCAGCCACAGACGAACTCCAACCAAACTGATGTGACATTGGGATTATAGCAATACTCAAGTTCACCTGTCAATTACAAATAGACCAGATCAAAATCTTACTCATTCCCATATGTAGTAGACACAACTCGTACCTCCTCATCCTCAGTTCCTAACTAACTCATACATCAAATACCGTCAAAATGTGTTTTTCCTAAATGATAACTATATAACATGCAAGTCTTCTTTTCCTTATTGTCCAAGCTCAAACTTGGATTGTTATACTTCTCTTACTACCATCCTTAAGCTTATTGGCACTTTCATCTCAAAGCACTAACGTTATCATTGTAATCTACCAATAGTAGTCTAGTATCCAATAACTCACATTATACAAAACTGATACCAAAGTTGCTAACTTTCTTCAACCAAAACTACATGCATACAAAACCAACAACCCAGACTCTATGTCAAACCAGCACTACCCCAAAACTCAACTTGAAAAATTCAAGACTACTACTTAAGTACTTATTACCAAAGCCATTAAGAATACCTTATCCATGTTACAAATAACAAAGGCCAATGAAGTTGTGCCAATGAGCTTATATCTCTGAGGTATGTTCTTCCAGGGAGGCCAGTCCAAATAAAACCCCACAGACCCACTTTTCTGACCCGACTCGCCTTCAGAATCCGAACCCGACCCGGCCCGGTGTACCACCTCATCGCCGGGGAGCCCATTGACTCTCTTGACGCTCTCCTTCTCCTTAATGCTGCAAAAGACTCGGACTTTCAAGCTGGGTTTCGGAGGGAAGCTCAGCAAACGACGGCGTTTTGGTGCTGAGGTGAAAGATGAGGGCTGTGAGTAGAAAAGGTGGGAGCTTTCTGCTCGGAGAGTGAGTTTGGCCATTTGGGTGTGGTGGAAATGAGGTTGGGGAGGTGAAAGGTGGGAGCTTTGGTCTGAAAGCTTGGTGGGTACTTGAAGGGTGGGACTGGTCAGACCATTGGAGAAGAAGAAGAGTGAAGAAATGAGCTACTGTGGAATAGTAACTGGGGCATTTTGCGCCACGAGAGAGATTGGGTTTGTGGTTCTGGATTTGTTTTGAAAATTTGGGGGTTTTGGTGGGACCCATGGACTTGAAGGGCCCCAATTCCCATGGTGGGACCCATGGACTTCAAGTTAATTGTTTCGTCTTTGTATCTTTCTCACCACGTTTATTTAGTTTGAATGAAATTCATCGGAAATGAACATCAGGGATGAAAGACGGAAAGATTAGAAGACGGAATGAAACAGTATGTGTGGAGATTTCAATTCTATTGAGCTGTTTACTTATCACATGAAACTAGAATATGAATGTAATTAATTACTATTTTAATTACTAAAATACATATGAAAAAAATAAGTTACACATGTCGATCACTCTCAACATAATTTTTTCCTTATATGTTGATCTAGTTTTATTTATCGTTTTGATTGTCTAAATTGATAAGTTATATATAATCAACAAACCAAATAGACTATTTCTATTCAGTGTATTGATTGTAATTATATGGTTACATATTAATAATATAATACAGATGTTACGTGTGCGCTTATGTATATTGCAATCCCGTCCTTGCATAAACTCTCTTCTACCATGATTTATCAAAATCATTTGGACCTAGTACTACCTAGTACTAGCATTTTGGGTGTATCTCAAACCGCAAGTTGCAAGGGTTGAACAACAAAATTAAGACATTATACGTTTATACATTTTAGTAATATTATATTTAAATCAAGTAAGTAATTTTATAAATACCAAAAAAAAAATTAAACAACTTCCACAAATAGTATATTATTAACATATAAAAAAAAGCCATTAAGAAAAAAAATTGAAATTATTAGCATCTTAAACAAATTTTTCAATATTATGCATAATAAAATTAAATAGGGTATTTTCGAAATAAAAGTTCATTCCTGATGATATCATTCATAATCTCACATTCTCCCTTAGTATTACAATTCATGGTTGTTAAAGAATCGATTCCTTATTAGGAGGTGATACCCACACCCATTCCAATTTCATTATGTGTAAGTAAACGCTGAAATTCTCCTCTACCGGAATCATTCTCTCACTTTTCAATTTCATTTCATGTAAGTAAACGTGTCATTCATTCTTTTACCCTCGAAAGCTTTCAAAAGTTTAACCATCAAGTTGGTAAGAACCAAAGTGGAACTTTCATGTCATGTCTAGGTTCGATTATGCCGACGTTGATTAGAGTGAACATCAATCTTTTCTTAGATGGGTAAGAGAAGGAAGCGTTATATGATCCCGTAACAAAGATGAATATCTAGTAAGACCCGAAGTGAAACTCTCATATCCAGAATCGATTCTTCAACGTTTAATAGAGTTAACATCAATCTATTCTTAAGAAAGCGTTCAAACATGAATGATATGATACAAAAATAAATATATGAGCCTAAAAACAAGAATTTACATATATCATATATGGTATAAAAATTCATGTAAAACCCCGCGATTCCGACCAACCGACAACCATGGAACCAATACGATAAACCGAGTCCACCCCTAAACAATTTCAGCCATTTCATGTAAAATGTGACAATTAGAATATCCAAAGAGGAGACCAAGTTGCCGGAAGTTCATCCAAGTTACCTAAAAAACAAAGAAGTAAAGCTTCTCTGTTGAGCTGGCCAATGACTTAAATATTACATTTCTCATTAATTGTCCCCCCACCCCCAAAATTCTTGACCAGGCCAATTAAACTATAGGGCAAATATGTATGCATCATTGGAGAACAAACTTTGGTTATAAAATCTAATCTTCAATTCTCAGATCAACCCCATTGGAATAACAGTGACAAACATGGCTCCCCTTCATGCTGGTAATGATTCATTGAAGTTGTCCATGAGTGTCCAAGAGATGTCCATGAAAGGTGATGAACCACCCCCTGAATATATTGTTAAAGATAGCAAGTTTGGAGCTATAGAGTCTTCACCAGAATTGGGTCAAATCCCCAGCATTGATGTCAGTCTCTTCTCCCCATCATCACTTGATTCTAAGCAAGCGAAGATCGAACTTGACAAACTGAGAACAGCTCTCAGCTCATCAGGCTGCATTCAGGTTACATACATATGCTGTTTATATGATGTATTTCTATCTAAACAACTATCTGATGAGTTATTTATGTCTCTGCATTGTGTTGATTTGCTGAACCTGGGTTTCTCATTTCTGTGGTTGTCAGGCAATTGGTCATGGGATATCAAGTTTCTTTCTGGACAAGGTACGCGAAGCTGCGACACAATTCTTTGAACTTCCAGTGGAAGAGAAGGAAAAGTACTCCAGATCTGTTCATGGTGGCTCTGAAGGATATGGGAATGATGTCATTGTCTCAGAGAAGCAAGTTCTTGATTGGTCCTATAGACTAACACTAAGAGTATTCCCTGAAGATCAAAGAAGGCTTAATCTTTGGCCAAAAAATCCAACTGACTTTGGGTACATAATTTCAAACATTGACTAGATAATGCACTACAGAGAATTTTCTTTTAGTAAAGTCATTGAATAGAACACTAAAATACTTTTGTGCAGAGAGGTTGTACATGAATATGCAACAAAGGTAAAGTATATGATTGGTGTGCTATTTAAGGCCATGGCCAAATCGTTGAATTTGGAGGAGAACAGCTTTTCAGATCACTTGTTTGGAGAGGGAGCTCTGATGCAAGCAAGATTCAACTTCTATCCGCGGTGTTCAAGATCCGATCAGGT
>BATV01083193.1:0-11774 GCA_000512025.1 Fragaria nipponica
ATAGAAACTGCTTAGATAATATTATCCAATTTCAATGAGTATATATGGATCAATAATTTGTATATAGGGCTAGCTAGGCTATGCATTTTCTTAGATTAATATGAAGAAGCTCATGAGCAACAAGAGTCCTGTAGAAAGACTCAATGCAACCAAATCTGTAGCACTACTTTCTATCTGTAAAGGAAATAAACAATCTCCTTTTGAAGGATCTTGTGTTACCTTTGTTCCCATCCCATTAAAATTACACGCCTCCACGCTTTGGTTCCTCGATTGGTAGAATGAGTTGAAAGCGTAAGAGATTTGGTCACTGGGTTCAAGAAAACTGCATGAGCTACTATTTTTAATGCTTGTGCAATCCGCATTACTGCAAGCATAGTCCTTTTCTTTCATTGCCTTACTCAAGTTTCTCACATCACTGTTTAATACACACCATTGTTTGTCCAACATTTCCACCCCTTTCACTGGCTTTAGCATTTGGTTTTGCCCCTTTCCGCTAATGTCCATCGGAAACTTAGGTTGTCCGTCGTAACGAAAGATGCCCCAATGACGCTCAAAGTCCCCCGGGGCAATACTTTTGGTGTTCTCATCAAAAAGACCGAAGAGGTACACTTCTACGCTTCCTTTTCGAAGAGGACTTCCTTGCCCTTTTGCTATCTTCTTGAAGAGGCCGTCATAAAACTTCTGTGCCAATTTGACGTTGGCATCCCTGCCACCATCTGTAGGCCATCCGACTTCTCCGATTATAATCTCCAAGTCCGAATAACCTTCATTTTTCAATGCATAGTGAGCTGTATCCAGATTTGCATCAAACACATTGTCGTAGTGGATGTTGCCATCATCAACCCCCTTTCCACCACCATCAAAGAAAGCAAATTCCCTAGGAAAATCAGTGTTTTGGGACAAACTAAGGAAGGGGTATATGTTGACAAGAAATGGAGACTTGGCTTGTTTGAGGAGTCCTAGAATCTGCACTATACTATCCCTAATGTTCTGTCGAAATTCACCATCCGTTGGCTTGTCTGATTTCGAATGATACACATCCGCATTGAAGGGAGTGGTGACTTTGATTTTCGATCCAACTTCCTGGCTACTATCATACAAGGCCTTCTGAATGTTTTTCATAGCCGGATAAGTAGTCTTAACATAACTCCCATTGTAACTTGACAAGAATGGCTCGTTTCCAACAGCCACATATCTGTAAAATCAAGTTCAAATAGCACGCAAAAATCAAGACTAGAAATGGTTCTCCAGCTAGACATATAATAGAAATTTGGGAACATGAAGATTAAAAATAATGACATGCCATTGAAACAGTTAATAAACTCATACTTGATAGCGACGCCCCCGTCATACAAATAACTGGTCACATTGTGTTTCACCCAGGCTTTGGCACTTCCATAATCACTAGCAAGTTCTGACAACTTATCATTGGGGATTCCAACCATAACCTCTAGGCCTGAACCGGCCAAAGCGTCCATCATCGATGGCTCTGCATCGAAAAGCTTCACTTTCTTGAAGCCATTTTCCTTGAGCATTGCAACAACTTTTTTGGGAGGCAAAGGGTGTGTCATCATTGAACCCCAGTTAATACCGTAGCCTTGTGCAATGTCGATGGAGACTAACATCATCGACAAGAGCCACACAAGAACCGCGGCACTAGCCATGATGGGAGCCGGCCGTTCTGATATGGGGGAGAAACTGGAAACAATGGAAGCTAGTTTTGTATTGGCTAGGGCTAAGGGCTAATGTGTTTAGGATTTGGGAGATCATTAAGACTTGGGATGGAAGGAAGAGCTTAATAGAGGAAGGATGGCAGCAATAGGTTAGTGGCCGCAATTAGAAAAACTGATCAAACAATTTTCTAAATTAAACTGAAATTGGAGGTGTAAATATCTTCTTCTGCAACAAGCTATGGTGTTAATTTTTCTCACATTGACTCATCTGTTCCTTTTTTCTAATTCTAGCCTCTTACATTTTTCTAGGATATCTAGCTCTAGGAATGAAAGCCTCAAATTTAGGGTCTACAATTTAGGTGATCGTATTTAGTTGCAGATATAGAATATTTGGTGTATTTCACAAAACTCCATGTGATATGGACATCTCACATCTCCAACATTAAAAGGAACATATGAAAGAGGTTGCAAAGATAATGACTTCTGAGTCACTTTAAAAACTGAATGGTCTATTGAAACAAAAATTTAGACTCAAAATGAGTTCTATTTAGATAGGTTAAAGGTTGATGATTTTGATGAATAGTAACGAGACTTGCATTGTCAAAATCTAAAGTGAAAATGGAATTTGAGTCCTATAGATCGAGTTCGGGTAAAGAATCGGGTTGGTTGTTTAATTCTGTTTTCTTGTGTAAAAATATAGCACAAGATAGGAGGGGGATTGAAAGGCTATAATTGGGATTTTGCCATAATCCTAGTACCGCAGAAGCTATAAGCCTTGCCGGCTCCTGTCATTCGTTTTACACTTGCTGCTTCCTACTCTCTCTATCTCTTCTGTTTTGCACTTCCTTGTTTTGGTGGTAAAGATCGAACCTTTTCTCACTTTTCCCAATTGCAATGTTGTCAGCAAACTCAAACAATTTCATGGTTTGCTTTTGACAGGTTTTTGTTGGGCAAAGCAAATGGGTCCTCTTACTCTGGCACTCAATTCCGATAGCTTTCCCGGCGCTTCTTCTTCTTCAGGTAAAACCATTCCAATCTCTCTGAATTGTTCGAGTTTTGTGTATGTTTTGTCCGGTGGCTCAAATTACCGAAATGCCCGGCTTCTGACATTGTTCAAAGTTTCAAGCTTTGGTTAAAACCCATCATGCATTGTGGAAAAGATTGGATTTTTATTTGGTGATGTGGAGATTTTCAGAGCGTTTTCGTCTTAGAATTAGTGACATTCATTTTTTGTTTTCTGGTTTTCGTGTTAGATGTTAAGTGAGGGAATCATATGCAATAGTTGGTATGGTCTATTTCAGCGTTATCTTCAGTTGAAGTGGAGTTTATTTGGTTTAGTGAAGAATAGTTGAGGCTGTTTGGATTTCGGATGTAGGAATGATGTGTAGATAGAGATGGTATGCTATTGCTTTTTTGATTGAACAGGTGATGTGGTTTTGCAGATGCTTGTGGCAAGAAATTTCTGAATTTGCCTATGGTAAAGCGGAAAGCTTTTGCATCGGTCAGCATGCAGGATGATAAGCCGTTTGACTTCTTACGTACTTTATTTGGTATGTGTACTATTGCAATTGAAGTTACATATGTATTGAATGCTAGGTAGCAGTTCGCTGTGCATCATTCTTATTAATTTGATTCCTTGAGTTAATGGTCGTACGTAGACTGCTAGTTTATAAAGATTTAAAATTTGTATAAGAGTGTTCTTAATATGCTCGAAAGACCTTGAGTTATAAGATATTAAATGAATAAAACTATTTGCTTTCCTACTTAGTTTGTGATTTAGCTTCTCTGGTGAATTTTGCAGAGGGTGTTATAGCAGGAGGCACTGCTGGTGTTGTTGTTGAAACAGCTTTATATCCCATTGATACTATAAAGACAAGGTTGCAGGCAGGTTATCTATGCAGATAAATTAACTTGTGTGTTTAGTTAGAAACTGTTATCTCTTAGCCTCTGTCTCTTCAATTCTCTTAGTTAGAAACATTTTTTGAGTATTATTTTTGACTTTTATCTTCTTCTCTTTTTCCAAATGCAGGCAGCTCGTGGTGGAGGGAAAATAGTCTTGAAGGGACTTTATTCTGGATTGGCCGGAAATATTGCTGGTGTATTACCGTATGTACCTTCCGAGTACTTGATTCAATATTAAGTAGAAGTCTAGGACCTTGTTTATCTTAATTATACAGACATGGCTTGTTGATAATATGTCCAGAAATGACTTATTAGTCTCATTTTGTTTCAGATAAGTTTTACTAGTTTGTTGATTATCTAAAAGTCACTGGAACAAATAGCTTCTTGGTCTTGAGTTGGGCACACTCATTTTGTGTCTCATTAAGTTTCTGATTACAAACTTGTGGATTACTTGAATTCCAATTCTCAATATACTTAAGCAGGTCTTGACAATTTATACCAGCTACTTCAACATGCTTTTAATTTCAGAAACTGCTCTCCTTTTATTTTATTTTTATCTTCTTTTTTTTTTGTTCAGTTTTCATGAAGATCTTTTAGTTCATTCAGTTTAGTATTCTATTTAGGACCATGGTTTGCTCTCATGTGGTCTGGGCTTCAAAACCCTCTCACATTACCTACCTAGCTATTTGCTAGAGTTTCCTGCCTCTTGAAGATTGTAGGGTTCGGCAAGAGGCCCCAGTTTTGAGCCTGGTTCTGCGAATATGTTTGCAGGATTTCTGGGTATCAAAGAAGGATAAAAGTATTAACTTCATTTTCATTCATTTGATTTTCCAATTGGTTTCTTTTGAAAATAAAATAAAATTTTGCCTACACTGGTATGCTAAACTGCTATGTTGAACTATGCTGTTGTCCAGTTTGGGGCGACTGTTTTACGTGTCTAGTTGCAATGCTCTTCATGGTCTTGTTGTCTATCATGCTTTCCAAACATTTTTAATAGGGTGTTGATTTTTCTTTTGTCGAATAAAGGATGTTGAATTGTGCATTTGTATTTCCAACTGCTGGGTGCTTTCATTTGGGTATAGTTATATGAGTTCAACTAGTTATACTTGTTTTTAGCTATTAAAAACCGGGTTTTTGTGTAAAGCAATTTAATTTATGTTTGATAATTATTCATTTGTGTACAGGGCTTCTGCAATTTTTGTTGGAGTATATGAACCTACGAAGCAGAAATTGTTAAAGATGTTTCCTGAAAATCTAAGTGCTTTAGCTCATTTCGTAAGTGAATCTTGTCTGTTCATTTCCTTACATGTTATGTCTTCTCTATAGGTATATGATGATTGAGTGGTTTGAGAAGATTATTAAGCTTGTTGTTTGAAGTTTGAAGGTTTTCAACAGCACAAATAGTGATGCTGTCAGCCTCAGGATGCTTGTTCATCGCACCATCTAAACCACAAAAACATTTCGATGCATGCTTCCTGGGATTATTTTTCTTGTAATTTCACATTATGTGAAGTACTGGTTTATCATCTACGTTAATTAAAACACTCTGTTTTCTTGTCTTCAATGGAAATCCCTTATGTCATTGTTTGACTCTTATGCTGAAAATTTGGCATTGTAAACTTCTTTTCTGAATCAAACTTTGTTTTCTAACTTTATGTAGACTGCGGGGGCATGTGGAGGCATTGCTGCTTCACTCATTCGTGTTCCAACAGAGGTAGAGTAGTTTATAGTACTCACTGCCTGCCTAAATTTGCCTCACCTCATGACCTTCACTCTTTATTACGTTTAGGTTGTAAAGCAAAGGATGCAAACGGGGCAATTCACATCCGCCTCTGCTGCTGTTCGCCTTATTGCTGCTAAGGAGGGCTTCAAGGGACTCTATGCGGTAGGTATTCCCACTGTGGATACAAATCATACTAGTTCATACTTGGTTCCCTATTTCCTTTATATAAAGAAACAAATTACTTCTCTATTGTGTTTCTTAAGTTATATTCAATTTATTAACTCTCCTTATCCTTTTTGAGATGCTAGGGATATGGATCATTTTTATTGCGAGATTTGCCATTTGATGCAATTCAATTTTGTCTATATGAGCAGCTTCGGATAGGTTATAAAGTCGCGGTAAGCTCCTCCTTTTTGCAATTATATGATGCCTTGTAATGTTTGGATTTATAGCCTTGATGCATGAACTGATGACTGTGGTGTTGATGCTTCTGTAGCACCAACGTCATCAACCATGTTCATAATGGATGAAATCTAGGATCTCTTTCTTTGTGTGATAAATAAGACAAGTTTCTTTTGGTTGAAACCTTATCCAAAAAATTAGGATATGTTGGTCAGAGGTCACTTTCTCTTCTGATTAGTATTCCACTCATATCCTATAAAAAAAATCATATCCAAAAAATTATTCCTTACAGTTATTTTCATGACGTCTTTTCTTTTTACACGTTTATTCGGTTATAACATGTCCAGTTTCCTTTGAATTAAGTCAAAATTTGGGGGTTTGAGTCTCTGGCCTCTGTCTGTTTGATTGTGTCGCATATGTGCAGTTATCTCATTTCTCTATTGTTTTAGTTCACTTTTTAGTTGTATATTTTAGATGGAAGCAATTTTTAGAATGGGTTAAACATGTTGCTACTTAGGCGATGATATATCAAGATATCCACTAGAGAGCTACAGTTTCAGCTACCAGACATGAGAAATTGCATTTAGGGAACCCCCTCCTGAAACTACATCAGCTCCCCAATCTGCATAAACAGCCAAAAGTGGAAGAGTTAAATTCTGAAGATACTGAAGATCACATAGAATACTTGCTTGTTTACTTCCAGAGTGGAATTCCCTAAACTCTGAACAAGTAGTCATGAAACATTTCTGCCCTTTCAACTTCCCTTTAAAAATACCATTGGGAAATATTAGATTTATCTCTTCTAAACCAAAATTACAAGTGGTAGCCGTACCATAGCTATAATCTATGGTTATATAACCAAAACTGTGCATGAAGCGAGACAACATTGCTTCCTCTTGAATGCTTCTATAACATATGAATGCAATGTCTGTATATACACATATATGTTAGAAATCTGTAATGTATTTGTCTTGATATCTTTCTAGTCTTCTCTTTATATCAGGCAAAGAGAGAGCTCAACGATCCTGAGAATGCTGTAATTGGAGCATTTGCAGGTACTTAGCTTTTGACTCTTCCGTTTTATAGGAAATCAGTGATCTTATTATTCTATTTTAAGTCTTGTCAACTCTAGCTCTTTTGGGGTTGGTTGTGGGATCTTCTTTAACATGCATAATCCAGTGCGCGCCCCTTCATTTTCTCTTGTCTGAGTGCAATTTATAAGTAGTGTAAACTTTGGACTCAGAAAAAAAGATTTCACACTAGTCCATACCCTCTTACCTTACAAAAAGGGAACAGATTAATGCTCCCAAACAATATTAGGACATTATGCTATATGCATTGAATGTAATCCATGCATGCCTGCCTAGTATACATTCGTGCACTATGATTCAGTCAGTAAAATATCTCTACATCAGATACTGATTAACTGATGTTAATAATAGCCGGTATTATTCTTAGCAAAAAAGAAACACAACTTCACATATGGAGATGTTCATGGCACATTGATGTAATAACCAAAAGGCCATGTCACGAATGGAGTTTCTTATTATAGGTTATATACATTGATTGACTTAGTACAACTCTCGATATGGAACTCACCCAAATTCAGGGTCCTGTATAGACAAAAGTAGGGTGCTAAGGTCTCCGATGTTGAATTTATTCTTTCCTCATTGCGGCCTGACAACTCAGGCTTCTTCAGCCATGAGTATTCCTACATGGGGTGATATTACTACTATTTGTCACAACATGAGATTCTCTGAAATGGGATTTTATTATCGGTGAGGATGACTACAACTCCTCAGCTCCTCATATTGACATGTAACTCCAGAATGACTTGGCAGATCTACAACTTCTGTGTACGATCAAGTAATTCCTACATAAATTATAATAGAGTACGGAAGTTGTATCATACTATCTCTGCTCTGAAGGCACCATAAGTTGATCAAATAACAATAGTGCATTTTCGTTCTTATGTACTCTGTGATGAATATGGTAAGTTGTGGTGAAAAAAATATACTTTATGTCTTTGGTTCTGAGTTCTAATAGGGTTAGTTTGGTTGGGACGAGTTCATGTCTGTCTGATTGTCTTCATAGTCTTCATAAAAGACTATTGTCATTGGCTTTCTTCATTATCTATCTGTTTGACCTAAAGCAATTCTGATACATTTAATATCAAACTCTTGTAGGTGCATTAACTGGAGCTATAACCACGCCCCTTGATGTGATTAAAACTAGACTAATGGTACAGGTAAGGTCCATCTGCTGTTCTGCATGATATTTATCAGGGGATGTTAGTTCCAAGTAATTAGTGCACCCTGGTGATGAAGCCTGAAATTTATTCCGACAGTCCCATATTATCTTCTGTATAGCATATATATGAGGGGCTGTAAAATTAGGGCCAAATCAAAATTCATAACTAACACTGTGCCTCCAACTGTTTGCTCTCATTTTTTTTTTTTTAACTGTTTACTTTTTTCTTTTTCAAAGGGATCTGCCAACCAGTACAAAGGAATTCTTGACTGTGTTCAGACTATTGTGAGGGAAGAAGGACCTCCTGCTCTTTTGAAGGTATGCATTGACCAGCCTTAATATCCCTTGTCATATAAAATATGATTGCGATGTGTCTCCTTACATCCCCTGGAAAGATCAAAGATTATGCAAAATGATGTGCTTTAAATATTGAGTTTGTTTTTTCTTCAATCCTTGTAACCTGTATTTCTTATGGAAGTGAAATTGTTTATCTAGTCATATGCCTTGTTCATCAAGGATCTTGTAGTTACTTTTGCTCCACCTCGCCAATATGCTGACTTGACTTACTTTTGACTATAACATCAATAAGGTGAATGGGGAGTAACATGTGTACTCAGATAAACCACTTCAGGTAATGCCTTGTTGGCAGAGAAATATAAGCTCTTTGCTTGCCAAAAAGAGGGGAACTGTATTGGGAACGATGTGACATGATAGCATCTTTGTGGGTAGTGTGGATAGAAGGATTGAATGTATCTTTGAGGGAGTTAGGTGTGAGGAGGTGGGATAATTTGGGACAGGGTTCTGAGATGGGGACGTCTTTCATAATTCAGGCATTTATTTGTTTTGGAATTTAGTTCACTCTTTATAAACAAGTTCATACTTTTAAAAATAATACTTTGTTCTCTATCCTTTTCTCACATCAGTCACATTCAGATCCATTAACCCATTCTCACCAATCGTTGCCCAAAACCTTCCGCACAGGCATTCCAAAATTGTTTCAAAAACACCAGACTTGTTTATTTCACTTTTGTCCCTTGTTTTTGCTTTCCATTTTTTGTTTAAATCTCCAAGCATGAACACAAGCGTGAGATGGAGGTTTTAATTGTGAAAGAAATGTGAGTAGCCTCTTAAGTTTCATCTCCTTACGGAGCCGTAAAGACTTGTCCTAATTTCAGGAAAAAGAAATGTGACTAGTGGAGTAGTAGTCCTGTGGTTTGTATGAAGTCATTACTGGGACTAACATTGTAACCTTCCTGGGAACTTCTCTCCTTGTATGAAGTCATTACTAATCAGGAAGTTCTCTCATGTTATTACAACTTATTGCATTGATGGTCCCTTCGAGTCATTACGAATCATAGCATGAAGTGATTGTTGTTGGAGGCAATCTGATTGCTGCAAGTTTTGCTTACATATATTTGTGTACTTCAGGGTATTGGACCAAGAGTGCTGTGGATAGGGATTGGTGGTTCAATCTTTTTTGGTGTTCTCGAGAGAGCAAAGCGCTTACTTGCTCAGAGTCGACCAAAAGTTGGTGAAGATACGAAGCAGGATTAACATGTAGATAAACTAATTAAAATTGCTCTCGAGTAGCAGTTTGAATTCTTGCCATCGGCTTTGGTTTTAATCAAGGCATGTCTTTTTTTTTTTTCTTTTTTTTTTCTGTACAAAGAGGTTCATTGTCATATAAATTTCTTTTTCTTTGCATCTGTTCTTTTTCATTTTGTCTTATTACAATTGATATTTCAAATCTTAACAAAATATATCCATTACTAATTGGAGTACTGGACATAGGTTGTCAGAAGCTTAAAACACATTGTCCAACCAAAAGCAAATGTTAAAACAGAAATCGAAAATCCTACAAAGATGGATAAACTGATATCACAAAAATAAATAAAAAATAAAAAACAAAAATCCTAGAAAGATGAATGAACAACAAAACTAAATCTATGCTCCATTGATTAGGGCGAGGACTTCAGACTCGTTGGGGAGTGCAGGAATGGCTCCCTTCTTTGTAGTGGTAATTGCTCCACATGCATTTGCAAATTTCAGTACTTCTCTCAACCTTTGCTCATCTTCAAGAACAGACTGGTCATCGACAACCTTTGCAAGCAGAGCACCCACAAATGAATCACCAGCACCAGTAGTATCCACCGCAGTTACACAAAAAGCTTCCACAGATCCACGGAAACTCTTCGTGTAGTATCTGCAACCCTTTTCACCAAGAGTGACAAGGAGGAGCTTCAAGTTAGAGTGCCAGAGACTCAAGGCAGATTCATCATCAATGTTGGGATTTCCTGTGAGGAACTCAAGCTCAACATCACTGACTTTGATCACTTCTGCCTTGTCCCATATACTCATTATCTGCTCGCGTGCCTCCTCAGCTGAGGGCCACAGTGGTAGCCGGAGGTTGGGGTCGTAGGACAATAAGGCACCTGCTTCTTTGGCAACCTCCATTGCCTTTAGATGAGCCGACCTGCATGGCTCTACGATCAAGCTAATGGATCCATAATGGAACACTTTAGCTGATCTAATCATCTCCAAGTTGAGCTCTTCAGGCTTGAGCAGCATATCAGCGCTAGGGTTCCTGTAGAACATGAACTCGCGCTCTCCGTCGGCGCGTAGGGTCACAAAGGCCAGAGCGGTGCGTGCACCTTGGTCGAAGGTGATGCCTTCTCCTGAGACGTTGTTCTCCTTCAAGATTCCGGCCAGCATGTGCCCGAACTCGTCGTCACCGAGCTTCCCAACGAAGGAGGCGTTGCCGCCGAGCCGAGAGACAGCAATGGCCACGTTGGCTGGGGCGCCACCGGGGGCTTTCAAGAACCCTGGAGCTTCGGCCAGTGAAACACCTGAAACTGTGGGAACGAAGTCAATCAGCATCTCCCCAAAACTGACGATTAGACCCTTGTCATTAGCCATGATCAACAACTACAAACAGAGAAAGAGAAGAGGAGGGTACGTAATAGAGAACAGAGAGTATTAGAGGAGAAGGTTAATTTGGTGGGTATGATGGCAGAGGGGAGGCTAGGTCATGCAGTACTTATATAGACTAGAAAGACAGAGGGAGGCAGAATGGCAATCGGATTGGCTAATTCTGATCCTCATTGACAACTAATTCATTTTTCATTCAAATTACTACTATCTTAATTTGCCAATCCTACTGGAATTTGTTTCTGCTAGTCCTAGTTTTTGTTGAAAACTAATTCATTTATTAACTGGAGCTATAGCCGCAAATATTAATTTTTGCATGCATGGTACGACAAAAGAATCATTGATTGTGCTTAGAATCATTGACAAAAGTGGTGACAAGTTCTATTTGATTTGGTTTTGTTGTTGGACATTTGACCATCTACGTAAAAGAGTACTGTTCTTCTTTGTACTAATCTACTAGAAATAGAATTAACCTATATATATCTTTGTGATTTTGTGTTTGAACTAAACTAACTTTTTGAAACTCCGAGTACATATAGCACTTGTGGTAAAGGCTGTATTTTGTTGTTTATATTTGATATGTGTGAAGGAGAATGAGTGAGGAGTACTAGTACGTCTCCTCAATCTTGCATGAGAATGTATCCCCTCAAGGCGAATCTAGTTGAGATATATTCCTCTCGAAAGACATCCGGGTGAAAATGAATCCTCTCAAAAGCGAATCTAGATGAGGCATAATCTCCTGAAGCAGTTTAGCACTACAAGAAAACAACACTAAATAAAGCAAGGACTAAAATCTACACGATATCCTCGATATTTCTTCGAAATTTCCGTTTTTCACAAGCACCGATATTAATTTTCATATCTTTATGATATTTTATATTTAGTCTATTTTTGAT
>BATV01083156.1:0-10066 GCA_000512025.1 Fragaria nipponica
GATCGTCACCACCGCCTTCACTTGAATCGGAGAAGAAGAAGAAGCAGAGCCGCCACTAATCTCTTTACTCTGCAATGAAGAAGTTGAAGCTTCTTCTTCCACTGCAGCCTTGTCACCACCGCTGATCACGGCTCTGACTGATCCAAGCCCATTGGACCGTGATCCGAAACCGGGGACATGGGCCTCCCGGAGCTTGATGAACTTCACGGCTGACCGCCGGCCGCCGGCGACGCTTGACTTGAAAGGAACCAGCGGCTGTGTAAGTGCATACATGTCTCTGACAAAAGACCAACCAAACAACGTTGTAATGAAGTCAACGATCACTTCTCTAAGTAACTCTAACGTCGCCGGAACGACGGTGGTTCTTTTTTTTTTTTTTCTTCCGGCAAGTGGTGATGTCTGGGAAGTGAGAACCAACTCCGAAGTGAGAGCCTTGTTCTGGAAAGTGTGCAGCTTGCTGCTTTCCGTTCCATCATTGGGTTAATAGTGGGACTTAGTTGTCCAGAGTCCATACTGATGAACACTCTCGCCTTGTAGCGCGTGGTGTGGAATCTCCCTGTTATGTAGAGAGTGGTGATATATGTTTAAGGGCGCGTTGGATACGAGCGCTGTGTGGGAGAGTGGGAAGAAGGGTGGTCGGTAATGTTACTATAATGGCGGTCCAAAAGGGTAAGTTTCTATTTTTAGTTAACTTTATCTTTAGTAATTACAATGAGATAGTTTCAATGATATTCTTCACCAAAAATGAAGACATGTAATATCGGGCATTTGAGAGACAGAAAGAAAATTTATTTTATGTCTGGATTCGTATTATATTGTCTAACATAACCAATCAAAATGTTTATAGTCTTATCTATATTAGATAAATTATCTGATACATACATATAAAAAACATCGTATTTATACATCAAAAATGTTACGTGATAAAACCATATATACTCAAATCACAACTCGAAGTGCTATTCTTGATCTAGCTCTTCTAGACATATGATATGGGATGACTGGGATCACTAGTATTGTAGATCACTAGGTCTAAATTGGATTTAGCAGCACATTACATCACACTTTGCCGTCCTATATCTTATCAAAGATTCACTAGCTAGTTTAGGACTGAGATCCAATTTTTTAAGGGTAACATCATATTTTATGTGGAAAAGATTATCGCACGTATGGATCCTTGGGTCTAAATAGGAAGAGGGTGACAGATAATCAAAAAGAGGAAGAACCGAAGAAGAAGAAGAAGAGTATGTTAAAGACTAAAAAAACATAATAGAAAAAGACTTAAAAACAAGAAGAAAAAGAGCATCTTTTTACATTCCACTGATCATGGTTCATGACAACCAGAAATGACAACAAGAAAAGGTTATAGCATTAGTTTAGCTTCCCTGCATTTGCCAATGTGCCAATGTGAATGATACTTTGAGTTAAAAATACAATGCATTTGGTTTATCAAACCATCACAAATCCATAAGATAACAAAAAGAACTATCTAAATCTTTTCTTTCACATGTCTATTCATAAGTTCAAGAATATCATTTTTTTTAGGCAAGGTGACTAAACATTATATAGATACAAAAACTTAGAAAAATACATGTCTCACTTCACATGTGTATCACATCTTAATTAAATAGGAGTGGTGTCAAAGATAGAGACTAAAAGAGAATAAAAGACTTCCTACTTTCATTTTGGTCTAGTATTAGTGGTGTCAAAGATAGAGACTAAAAGAGAATAAAAGACTTCCTACTTTCATTTTGGTCCAGTATTTTGTCTAAAGCACTCTCAAATAATTGAAAGGTATTTCGACAAAAATAGTTAAAACATGCACAAGGCTTTATGTTTTGGTAGTCTTAATTTGTCTTCGAGAAAGAACTTGAAATTTTATCAAGGGAATAACTCTATGCTTCATCATGGAAAACTTCCAGCAGAATATAACTAAGCACAGCAGCACACTTCTTCAGAAGCAAATCCAAAATGAACCCAAATTCGCTTATTTTAATGGAGGCCCAGCTCTGAGCTTGGATTAAGTTTATTACTGTATTATTGTGCCAGCATTTTCCATAAGAAAAACAAATGTCTAAGGAGATTCAGAACTCGATCTTTAGTCCCCACTTGCATGGTTTAGCCATTTCTTTTTTCTCCTGTTCAGTGAGATTTGAGATTTACTTTCAGCAACCATAGATATACATCCAGATTATTAGAACATGCAAGAGGCATATAGTAGTCAGAAGATTCTGATTTACATTGCAAATGATCAGAATTTTATATCAGCTTGTTAAACTTGCATTATTAGATTGGCCAAAACATAAGAAGTTGCATTTTAGAATACAAGTGGGTGAGAGGTTCCAAGAAAAAGATGAGCATTGAGCCTAAAACAGGAAGTAATTCCGGGATAAGGGAACGGTGGTGGCTGCACTGCAGGTCAGAACCTCGCCGTCTGCTGTCACCGTGTATGTCTCAGGGTCAACCAGAATCTTTGGTAGGGCGTCATTGAGCTGCATGTCGCGTTTGTGCAGATTCCTAACATTTCCCACAGCTTCTACTCTCTTGTTGAGGTCATACAAGGCTTTAACACCATTTTCTTTAGCTACCTGTTTGCACAGGATAATGAAAAGTTATTGCTTATGAACCAAATTTAAGTGCAAGTGAAAGACAGAAAGAGCTAGAGAGATTTCATGCCTTGCTGACAAAGGCAATGGACTGAGCACTACTGGCCTTGCCAAATGCACCAAACATTGGTCTCGAGAGGACCTGCCATTAACAAAAGCACTGAATATTGGGACGACACAGCACAAATATTACATAAGAAAATATTGTAAGAGTATAGACGCTCACTGGTTCAGGTGTAGGGATGCTTGCATTTGGATCACCCATATTAGCCCATGCAATTGCACCACCTTTGACCACCATTTCTGGTTTTGCCCCAAAGAAAGATGGCTTCCATAGAACAAGATCAGCAAACTTGCCCACCTGCAGAAGCTCATCATAGGAAAATGAGAAATCCATTGTTTTAAGATCGGAAATAGCAGTGTCACTGTTACAGAGACCAGCCATACGCAAGTAGCATATGAAGGGTAAGAAAAGCTTTACAAGAATTAGTTTGATTTTCTGTTGAAAGTAACATACCTGAACGGAACCAACATATTCAGAAAATCCATTTGCTATTGCTGGATTTATGGTGTACTTTGCAATGTAACGCTTGATCCGGAGGTTGTCATTGTTGGATCCACTAGGTTCTATCGAACCTCTTTGTGACTTCATCTTGTCAGCAGTTTGCCAAGTTCTGGTTATCACCTGGTAAGAATATTTTCACACAATTCTGAGCTAGGAAAACTGCCAGTGTGATTAATGGATAGAGGTTACTAGAAAATTAGAAATAAGACTCTTGTGAAACATGGTATTCAAGATATTATTTCGAGCGAAGATATGAACTTCCGTGGATAGATAAAAGGAGACATGCTAGAACTCTATCGTTCAAAATTAACATGTAAACGGATATGCAATGTTCAAAAAGTTCTGTATGGTCCGGAGGAAATGAAATACATTTCGAAATAAGTATTGAGGGAGTAAATACCTCTCCAATGCGACCCATGGCCTGTGAATCAGAAGCCACCATGCTAATTGCCCCCATATCATGCAATATATCCTCTGCAGCAATTGTTTCAGCTCTTATCCTTGATTCAGCAAAAGCTACATCTTCTGGAATGTCCTTGTCAAGGTGATGGCAAACCATCTGCAAGCATTGAAAGTGTGAAATGTGGTGTAAACATACTGAATGCTGTATCAATACTCGTATTAACTTCTCATACCAGCATATCAAGATGCTCATCTATAGTATTGCAGGTGAAAGGTCGTGTGGGGTTCGTTGATGAGGGCAGGACATTTTCCACACCACATACTTTGATGATATCTGGAGCATGACCCCCACCTGCACCTTCACTGCCAAAAGGAATCAAGCTTCCAAAAGTAACATTATATACACAATCTATGACAGAACATGCAAAAAATCAGAGTAAGTATGTAATAACTTTGCAACATAATTACATTGACAAGTCATCAATAAATACATCTTTCCCAATAACGTTGTGAGAATGCAAATTATCTTTAGTAAATAGGAAATGGTTAGCAGTTGAAACATAGTCAAAGGGATAATGTCAAGCCGTAGTCAGTATGTACCCAAAACAAAGTTTGGATTAACAGAACTTGGGCATCCTTCTTCTACAAATTGTAGTTGTCAAGAAATTGTACAAGACCAAAAAGAAGTTGCATACTAATCAAAACAGACATATTGTGATATATACCTGTGGTAAGTATGGATAGTTCTGTCTTTAAATGCCGCAATTGTGTGTTCTACAAATCCAGATTCATTCAAGGTGTCTGTGTGGATATTAACCTATCAAGATCACAATTGGACTGAATATGTTAAACTAACGAGAAGTTCCCATAGGCAACAGCCTATCAAACTTTTCAAAACAATAAAGATTTAAAGTACCTGGATGTCATATTGGTCTCCAACACTCAAACAATTGTCTATTGCAGCAGGAGTTGTGCCCCAATCTTCATGCAGCTTCAGACCCATTGCTCCAGCCTTGATTATCTCATGTAGCCCATCAGGTTTGGCACTGTTCCCCTAAAGTGAACAGAGGGACAAAAGATTACAGGAAACAGGTTTAGCCATCACTTCGTATATCTACTATGCTGATCCTCTGAATGTACGGTAGGGGAGAAACGGAAAGCTTTCAAGTACTCAAACAAATAAGCATACCTTCCCTGTGAAGCCAAAATTTAGAGGCACTTCATCAGTTGATTGCAGCATGAACTTCATTTGCAATGGAGATGGTGTGCATGTTGTTGCACGAGTCCCTGTTGCAGGTCCTGTTCCACCTCCCACTAGGGTTGTAATACCTGCAGATATTTTGAAAGTTAAGGAAATATCCAGAGGTCAAATAAGTGAACTTAAATGTGAACTTATATATCACAAATTTCAGGAGTAAATACATAGCAGAAAGAAAGGATAAAAGATATGTAACTTTACCAAAACACAAACTATAGTATGCCATTGGAATTCTATAACATTATGTAAATACAGAAAATCTGGAGTGACTAAAGGAAAACCTAAAGAGGAAAAAAAAAAGAGTGATTCTGTATTTATTATACAAGTACTGCTTTTTTATTTTCTTTCATAATCTATGTCTTCAAGACCATCAGCATCACAGATAAATTATGCATCTCCGAACTTTTATCATCAATATTTTTTCAAGCCAGCACAACTGATAAAATTTTTTGTTCATAAATTCTCGATCAGTTTCCAGAAAAATTCCTCACCACTTGATATGGCTTCATATGCCAACTGCGGGCATATGAAATGCACATGACAATCTATAGCTCCTGCAGTCACAATTTGTCCTTCTGCCGCAATGACCTCTGTGTTAACCTAATTACAGAGAAGGTGCAAGTATATGTCATTTACTTCCTTGGACATTATTCTTCCGAAATCAGCTGTAATATTAGATGGTAGTTACCCCAATGATCATGCTGCTAGATACACCATCCATAACGTCTGGATTGCCTGATTTCCCAAGGGCAACTATATGACCATCTTTGATACCGATATCTGCCTTAAAGATCCCACTATAGTCAATGATTACAGCATTAGTTATAACTGTATCCAATGAGTCAGCTGCTCGATTCCCTGTTGACTGGCCCATTCCATCTCTTATCACTTTGCCACCTCCAAATACAGATTCATCCCCATAAACAGTATAGTCCTTTTCAATTTCAGCAAACAAGTTGGTATCACCAAGCCGAACTTTGTCACCAGTAGTAGGGCCGTACATGCTTGCATATGACTCGCGAGAAATTACAGTGGTAAAAGCTGCATCTCTTCCTGCAACACCTTCGCTGCAATATTAGTACAGAGGTGAGGCATCTTCATTTTCACTTAATCCTCTTAGTGGACAAGCCAACTGAATCAAATAATCCTACTAATATAAAAAAGTATAAGCAAACTAGGCAACTAAGCATAGACCAGGTAGAAAGTCTATACCTAGCATTTGGTTCTTCTTCATTCCCAAATTGTCGGGCTTCCAAAGCTCCCTTGACTACTTGGTGTCTGTCAAAGCTTCGTACTGCACCATCAACAATGTCATTCCCTCCTCTGATTACTCTATTACCTCCAATGCTTACAAGTACAACATGTTTACTTTCCCCAGGCTGAAAGTAGCAAAACAAGATCCAGTTATGTACTTGAAATGCAGAGTGGTTTCCACAATTTGTTAACAAGTCCTAGCTGAGTACTATACCAACATCTATGATGACAAAGTTGGACCTATGAAAATAAGTTATGTAGAACAGTAGAGCCAACGATGCCTTTAAAACACTGAAGCACCAACATGTCATATTGCTTTGTAAGCAACAATGTGAAACCGAATTATAAACTTAGAAGTGAAGGATGACGTGCAATGACTTGAGATGAACTAAACTAATTTCAAATACACCAGACTGATATATTAAACAAAATTTGACCTCAAATCTCTTGGCTGTTCCAGCAGGTATATTCAGGCGCATACCATATGCTTTCATTCGATCAAAGACCAAGTGGGGGTTGACCTCAATAAAGTGATAGTGACTGCCGACCTGAAAAAAGCAGGTGAAGTATAAGTAACTTTAATTTCTTCAACTTAGTCCTCCAGGATCGTTGTTAATGTCATCTTGTTGATTAGTTCAATTTGCTAAAAGCTCCATATCATCTTAGTTGCTTGCTAGATACACAGAACCAAATAACTCTACCATGACCAAGTAAATGAGATCAATCTGGGAAACCTTGGTACCCCTAAGCATTGAAATGCTGTACACATTGCTTAAGCTCTCGGAAACCAATTGAAACTGAATATAACCACCTAAAGGATTTTACCAAGTGAAAAACTCAACTGAGCTGACAAAGAATGTCTTCTACCGTTTTCTTTTCATGGCTCCGGTCAAGTACTAATGCCAATTATAAATCGAAGATTATATAGACTACCACTATAAAATTTAAGACACAGATCAACTGTAAACACTCTATCATTAGAAACATGAGGTTTTAACAGGAATTATTCAGGATACACTATATTGACAACAATTTCTTACTGAATAAATGAATATATAAGTAGCAGCATCAACTTTAGACCAAAAAGGAAATGAAACCAAAAGATAAAAATACATGTGAAATTAAAGATAAACACCTGAACTGGCCTATCTCCAGTGTTGACGATTTTCAGAATTATTGCCTTCCTTCCCTCATTAATTACAATATTACCACCTTCAAAGATCATTTGGCCAGGAATTCTACCATCCGCCATTTCTGGAAACTTATCAACTGAGGGAACTGCAGAAGAATGACATTTCATCAATGACCATGTGATACCAAATAAAGCCAATAGGTCCATCAGAAAGTAATTTAAAACATTCTAGCATACAATAGCCCTTACCAGGAAGAAAAGAGTTCTTTAAAGCTAGTTCTAGATCTCCATTTTCACAAGCAATTGGATCATGAATGGTGACTAACTTGGTCCCATCACGAAACGTCCCCTCAACCTACAAACAAATCTACTAATCAAAATGGATTTAATGTTTCTAACCAATATTTCAGCAGCACAGTATAAATTTCTGGCTTCTCAAACTAACAAAGATACAATCAAATTCTTCTAAAGGGTGAACAAAAGCCACAAGCCAAATGAAAATGAGCACAATACCTGCACCATATCCAAAAGATATTGTACACAAGGAAGAACTTGCTTCCTGTTTGAAAAGAAATATGCACATCAGTACACACATAAATCCCAACAGTTCAACAAACTAGGCAATCCTTGTTAAGGCCCACATAACTAAAAGAGAGAAACGTAATAATGGGTTTACATTGTTCAAACCATTTACCTCCCCAGAAGCTGTTTCCCAATGTCCATCAACTCTGCCACAGACTTATCACCATCTCTAACAAACTCCAATATCTACCCAGAAAAGCTATATCAGACCAAAACCTCTCTATATATACAAAACCAATCACCAACATCCCATTCATCTCAAATACGATTAAAGTTTGAAACTTTGAACTGAACAAAGAAAAAATACAGAAGCACAAAACACCTGAGTGGCTATGAGTGCAACAGCTTCAGGGTGATTGAGCCTTAACCCACGAGCAAGTCTCTTCTGGGCTAGAAACCCAGCATTGTGGAGACCCAATTTGTCAAGCTCTCTTGGAACCAGCTTCATGTTTCTGCTTCCAAGTCCACGCCTTTGAACAAATGTAAAGCTCCGGAAATCAAAGAGGTATATATGATCAGAGATGAGATGGCACAGATGTCAAAGCTTTCAACTTTATCAGTCCGATGAAGCAGAGATGGGATTGGGTCCAATGAGTGTGAAACTATGGCTTTGTTTGTTTGCATATGACCTTGTGGCAACTGGCAACTCCTCGTTTGTGGGTGTTTAACTTTTGGGGCCCCTTAACTTTTTACCCAACCAGTGTAAATCTCACGTCGAATTTCAACAAAGTTCCAACTTCCAAGTGGAGTTGTTGGAGTTTATGTCACTCTTTTTTGTCTCTGAGTTTTGTTTCAGATCATTTGCGGCTGGGAATGATCTCAAGGGAGTGAAGGGACCAGTCCCAGGCTCCCAGCTGCTAAATCCAGAGCGGCTGACACAGTGAAATTTGGATCGTCGTTTGTCGTTTCAATAGTGTGATGCTAACTCTCTTTTTTTTTTTTTATCTTTTTTTTTTGGGTCGAAATGTGTATTAGTTGTAGGGAAAATGCATATTTAGTATTAATTTAAACCTCTCATTTCTCATTCTAATGATAATATTTTTCATTAGCTCATTTCAATATAAGGTAACATTTTTTATGCACAAATTTTTACTAAAGTCTTAACAAACCATATTATTTTAAGACTATTTTGCTCTCACCCCTTAAACATGCATAGAGAGAAAAGATGAAAGGGAGAATACTTGGCCGGAATCTTACCGGACTCTGGTCACCGGCCGTCGGACTCCGGTCACCGGCCGCTGGACTCCAGTCACCGGAATTTTCCTGACCGCCGGACTCCGGTCACCGGAATTTCCCCTGTAACTAGTTATTGACCCCTAGTAACCAGTTACTGACCCCTAATAATCGTGTTACTAACCTCTAATAATCAACTTATTTCAACTTAATAATACCAGAAAGGAAGAAGGAAGAAATACAAAAAAAAAAATCAAGTTATTGACCCCCAATAATCAACTTATTTCAACTTAATAATACCAGAAAGGAAGAAATACCAAAAAAATCGAGTTACTGACCCCAATAATCGAGTTACAGACCCCTAATAATCAGTTACTGACCCCCAGTAACTCGGTTACTTACCCTCAATAATCACTTACTAACACCCAATAATCACTTACCGACCCTCAATAATCAGGTTACAAACCTCAAATAATAACTTATTGACCCCAGTAATCACTTATCAATCTTTAATAATCACTTGCTACCGCAATATTCAAATGTAAGGATAAAAAATAATAAAAAATAAAAACTCTAACTGCCTTGAGGTCATGCTCTGGCCACCTATATTTCTTTTTTGAACACCCACCTCCCGCGACGGCGAGCACACCGGCCTCCTCCACGACCCCGGCGCACCTCACTATGCAGAACAAGCGCCGGCAAGGCTGCGGATGCGTCCGTCGTCGAAGAAACGAGAGAGAGAGAGAGAGAGAGAGAGAGAGAGAGAGAGAGCTTGTGAAGACTGCAACGACATGGATTTGACCGTGATGGTTTGGTTGGGGAGTAAGTGAGGAGTAGTAGTAGATTGATTATTACTGGAGCTGAGTACTATTTTATGATCGTCGGAAACAGATGACGTGGCGGTGGTGGTGATGACCTTGCTACGAAGCTGAACCATCGAAATCGCAATGGAGACGGGAAGGTCCGATTTGAAGTCGGAGGAACAGATCAGAGCGTCAGAGTTGCCGTAAATGACCAAAACGACGAGGATCGAAGCAATGCGCAGCCGCAAGACGACAAAAGAGGTCTATAAACAGAGACTCTCCATTTCCGAT
>BATV01083096.1:0-11352 GCA_000512025.1 Fragaria nipponica
ATAGGAAGTTAGTGTGAGATTGAAATTGAGGGATTGTTGAGTTCAGTATCCTATGTGAGCAAGTTTAGGCATTAGTTGAGAAAGATGTTTAATTGGCTTTGTCTTGGTTTCCCTAGGTTGAGAAGTTTACTGATATGAAATGTGCAGCAAAATATAGTTTATTTGATTCAGCTCTTTGGTGGTAGAAATAGCTTTTATGGATCTGTTTTACCCACTATTTGTGCGGTAATTTGATTGCTTTCTTAGAAGAGTGGTTGATATTGAAGGGTACTATATGATCTCTGTGATGTTATTTTTAACTTTACAAGGACAGGCTGAAAGCTATACCACATTATGGTCACTTTAGTGTCATTCTGACATGTATTTGAAACAATGGCTCTGATGCTCCTGATCCGGTGTATCCTGATGGATCACTGCCTTTGATGATACAACCTTTACAAGAATTTGATGACTTCACTGAATTAACAGAATCTTGTATGGCTTGATTCATAAGAAAATTACTGTTTGCAAATTAGCAGGACCTGATCATAGCTGTTTGATATCTTCATTTTCATAGGATCTTAAATCATTATGAATTGTGTACTTGCAATTGAAGGTTAGGGCTGGAGTCGAGATGGCTGTAATTGATGCGGTTGCTACAAGTATTGGTGTCCCTTTGTGGAGACTGTTTGGTGGAGCTTCAAATACCATAACCACAGATATAACAGTTAGGTTCTTTTTCAATCAAACTTGAGTAAAGTAATTCATTATTTGATTGCCCTTCGTCTTCATTTTATCACTGTTCTGTAGATGTAAGGTGAACTTAAATTGGCAGTGGTTATTATAATTTATAAACAGCTAGTTATGGCATCCAAATAGTACTGGTCTGCTGTTCAAAAGACACGAGTAGTAATAGACTGAATTTTATAAATGCAGATTCCGATAGTTTCTGCAGATGAAGCTGCTAAACTGGCTTCAAAGTATTGCAAAGAAGGCTTTAAGACTTTAAAGCTTAAGGTGGGAAAGAATCTAAATGCAGACATAGAGGTCCTTCAAGCTATACGTGCTGTCCACCCTGATTGCGCTTTCATCTTGGATGCTAATGAAGGATATACCTCCAATGAAGCTATCCAAGTACTTGAGAAATTATATGGTAAATGATACAGTCCAAAACCCAAGTTGCCATTGAGCATATGTGCGATGTATAACTCAAGATGGAGAGTTGCTTCTGCAAACAATTTGATAACTACAAATTATAGGTACTACTGTCTAGCGGCTGAAAAATGTTCCTTTTCTTTTTTTACTTACAGAGGTGGGAGTGATTCCAGTTCTCTTTGAACAGCCTGTTCATAGAGATGATTGGGAAGGCCTTGGATATGTTACTCGTATTGCTAAAGAAAGATATGGAGTATCAGTTGCAGCTGATGAGAGCTGTCGAAGTATAGTTGATGTTAAGAAAATAGCAGAACAAAGTCTTGCTAATGTAATTAACATAAAACTTACTAAAGTTGGGGTTGTTGGGGCCCTTGAAATCATTGAGGTTGCAAGAGCATCAGGATTGGATTTGATGATTGGTGGTATGGTTGAGACTAGACTCGCCATGGGTTTTTCTGGCCACCTAGCTGCTGGTCTTGGGTGCTTTAAGTAAGTATGACCATGGTTTTGATGAAGTAAATTGTTTGTGTCCTACAGGTTTCTGAAGTTCCTAGGAGTTTTTCTTTTTCTTTTTCTTAAATCCATTAGTTCCTTGTAGGTTTATTGATCTAGATACGCCCCTATTGTTGTCAGAAGATCCAGTTCTGGAGGGCTATGAAGGTAATTTGATTTCTACATAAACTTTAGACTTTGTTCAAAGCAATGTGCTGAAAATTATGTTTTTATTCTTATGGCTAGTTTCGGGTTCCGTTTATAAGTTCAACAACGCTAGAGGCCATGGTGGATTTCTCCACTGGGACAACCTTGCTTGGTAAGTCATAAGCTTCACAGCTATTTGATTTCCAATTCTCTTCCAGTACCAGTAACACCATACAAGTGCTGCACTCCTAATAGAACATCACTCTTAGCTGCATTCACACCATACTAGTAACTTCGTGGCTAATTGATTGTTAGGAATTAGGATAGTCCTAATCTTAATGCTTTATGGTTAAGTGCTGCACACCTTTATAGAACATTTCATTTCAAGTGCTTACACTATGCTCGTCTTCTCGTGAGACATAAGATGATAAGATTCCTTGGTGCCAAAATGCATTGTCTTGGAACTATTTACTTGTTATTGTACATGTAACTAAGAGTTATGGGTTTCTTATCCTCGTTGTTCTAACAATGCAGAATCATCTGCAAATAAGAAGATTCTGATTGTTTGGAAAACATTTTCAACTCCCCACTGCATATAAGAACGCATTGGATATTTACAGCATGGAGGCTAGAGCAGCAGAGCGTTTTAAATCCTGTTGTTTGGTGGCGGCTATGTTTCATGTTCAATAAGACGGCAAGGGCTCCAATTCAAGAGACACTAGGACCTCTGCTAAGCTTAATGTGTTTTGAGGTGAAACTTTTAATGATTCGTAGAAAAAATTATATAGCATTCAGAATTGCAGCATTGCAAGAACTGCTTGGCTTATCAACTCACTGATTTATTTAAGGCAAACTATGATTTGTATTCATTCAAATGCATAAGAGATGCAGATGTTACATTCCCTTTGGGAATCTTGATGTCGAGGAGAAAGAACTCGATGGTAGCCTGATTGATCATTGATAGTTGGAAAGCATTTCTTCAAGAATATTAATGATTGGAGAAGCACTACAGAGTTTTTTGGCTTCAGGTAAACGTAAAAGGAATAGGGTTCCACTTGGGAAATGAATGATGGTTTTGACTAACATTGCCTCCACCGTTTTAGCTCTCAATATACAGCAAACCAAATTAACTGTATCCAATCAAACTTTGATGAAGTATGATGCTGTATGGAAATTGAAGATATTTCCATCATTTTCACATTTGGAAATTCAAAATAGAAAGCTTCAAAAACATAGCCTGTAACGATGAATAATGTTAAGGTGAAGAAAGAGTAGGAGCTGGTCATACTGTCATAGTGCTGTGAAGATCTGATCAACTTCTATATGCAAGTGCACCTTTGCCGATAAATTGTTACTGTTTAGGAAGCGGCTATGCCGACCAAATTTTGTCGGCAAGATCTAGCATTGCCGACGGACGTTGTCAAAATCCTCTCGGCAGTTGGCAGCCATGAGCCACCTTACAAGTTCATCAAAAATTGGTGTGTTATAGTCTCAGTCCTTAAAGAGAAGTCATTCAAAGCTTGTTGATCATATTGCCTTATATTCTGTTAATGATTGATAGCTAGTGAGCTCGCTTTATTCTCTAGCTAGGGACACTCTTTCTGAAAGCATTCCGCAATATGCATGCCTGAATCTAATCAACCACTCTTTTCTCAGTCACACGGTATAATGACACGAGCATGCTTCACCCATCAAAAGTTGATACTAATCTTTGTTCGATTCATTTCAAAACTAGACAAGTAGATCTTTAGTTAGATTCTAACCAAACCAAATCTGATCTAAATAGAGATAATGGAGGGAAATGATTCGATTCTATATCATATTCTTGTAACGAAAATTGCTACCATCGTTAATCATATACAATGTTCCGGAGCATGATAGGAGTTCTAAGTGATGTTATGCATGCTACATAATTTGGAAACCCTTTTACCTCCGTTGGCTTACGAATTGCTTTCTGCTAAAGGTGCTTATATGTGTTTTGTGGAAGTGATGATGGTGCGCTTATCATTGTCAAGTATGCATATCAAGGTCAGATCTCGACTGAAGTGGGCAATAATTAACACTACTTATTTGGTGAGCATGACAATTAACTAGTGAATTTACCATGATTTCAAAGACCCCCACAATCATATCAAGCACTCGAAATTTGACCTTGATTGGGCCACTCAACGCTGCACAAATAGACTTCTAATCATTCATGTATCACGCAATTAATTTGAATAAAGCTTTCCAATTACATGAAGACATGTATAATTTACTCGTGGAGTGTTGAAATTCTAGAACTGAAATCAGTTATATTAGTGCATCGTTAAATTAGAAACTAGTTTCGAACTAAATCAATAAATTAGAAACTAGTTTCGAAACAGATACGTAGGATTACGATTTAGAACCAAAGTGAAATTTAGATTCTAGAGAGATATAGATGGGGAAAGTTATGTATTTTGCATTACGGATAACAAGGGAATTGATGATGATCAGTGATTAACACCATGATTTCATAAAAATTTCAAGTGCAGGATCAAATCAAAACAATGATGAAAGCATGTGAGCTGCTGCATATGATAAAAATGGCCAAACAGTTCACAAATCGACATCACCGAAAGGCACCTTGTGATCGATGGTTTAAAGTTTGAGCATGCGCTATACTTTTCCAAATATCAATCAAGAAAATGAAGTTGTTTTCTTCACTAGTGCAGGTTAGGGTTTGAGATGTGGGATGTAACTCATGTAAGGTCCACTTTCTACAGATAATTTTGCAGAAAAACATTGCCTCAGATTTTATATTGTGGCAAATAAGATGAGAAAGCTATATTAGAGTAGGCAAGGCCTTCTTGGAAAACCATGGAAATTTTCCAGATATGAAACTGTAATGTGTCCATTGATTGAGCTCCACCAAAGGAAAATCATCATATATAATAAGTTGTGAGGAGCTCCGAAGTTGTAGCAGAGTTTAGGTAAAACTGTTCTAAGCAAAGCTGGGCCAAGGAGGAATGTTATTTTGCATGTAAGATTTTCAAACACCTCATTTACCCCTTGCAAATGCACATCATTTAAGCTCTGGTAATTAGTTGAGAGCTTTAATGTATATTGGGTTAAAAAGTCATATCAAGAAAGAGGTCTCTAATCAGATGGTAACTGATAAGAATGAGAATGGAGCTGAGCTGGCCTTTGATTTTAGTAAACTGGAATTAACCTTGAAAAAACTCTTGGCTAACTTGAAAAGTTGAAAAGAAAATGAAAATTTTTTTTTAAAAAAAAAAAGGTAGTGGTTTGTTATACTATTGCATTTCCTTTTCTATAAATCAGGAGGGCACCCAAGGCAAATGCATCACTCAGCTCACTCATCTCATTCTCTCTTTCTTTGAGGTAGCACTGAAAATGAAGGCATCATATGTAGCAATTGCATTATGCACTGTGGTTGTGGTGATGCTGGCCACAGCAGAGGTGTCCATGGCAGCTGTAACTTGCAGCCCAGTACAGCTGAGCTCCTGTGCAAGTGCAATAAGCTCTAATACTCCACCATCAAGTCTATGCTGCACCAAACTCAGGGAGCAGAAGCCTTGTCTCTGCCAGTACCTCAACAACCCCAACCTCAAGAAATTCGTTAACACCCCGAATGCTCGGAAAGTTGCTAGGACTTGTGGCACTCCCTTTCCCAGGTGCAGCTAGAGCCTGAGATATAATTTATGTCTCTCTCTGTCATATACATGGATAATGCTTGATTAGTACCATGGATTGGGATTACAGAATACAGAGAGTTCATTATCTTGCTTACATTGGTATGTGTTATATGCTACTTAATTTTTACTTTCGAGGCGATACTAGCTTTTAGTTCTCATGGAAAATAAAGTGGTTCTTGTTGAATGTCAGCATTTTCAGTCTCTTGGTGTTGTGGTCTATCATGATTCATGAGCAGTATGTATGGTTGTAATTTGTAAAGTGCTATTTTCTTTATAATGAAAATCAAGAGTATTGTTAGATATCTGGTATTTACATGGCCTAAGCTTGCTAGCTCTGATATTTATATCTGTAAATATTGCAGCCAATTATTGCTTATTCTAATGCCATTATGCCGGTCATAACCTGGCATAAAATGGCATACCCTTTTTTGGTTCTTCCTGATAACCAAGAGTGTCAATGGTCTCCAACACAAAGAAGACTCAAGACTGCCAAGAAGAGAGTACTGTCAAACTGACCAAAATTCGCAGAGATTTTGAAGTTGTACTTGTACTGATAATTACTATTATAGAACTTGACAAAAAAAAAAATATTAACAAGTAAAACTAAGAGAGGAAGTAAATTAACAGGGTCTGAAAAACTAATTCAAGTTCATAGATAGATTTGGACCAAATATTTGAAACAAGAAGATTATAGTCGGAGTTTGTCCACGCAGAGTTGCCACTGTATTTCAGTGGTTGCAAGTGTATATTATGATAACTCATCGTCATACCAAAGTCAGGTGATCTCGACAAGTGCATTGGAGCAAGCAAAGGGTTCTCGATTATACCTGGTAAGGTCTTAGAGGCACACTGATGCAACAAATTGATTTGGATGCCTCCGTTGGTCGATGAATAGTGTGATGAGGGGTAGATATTGTTGCCACACTGTCACTCTTTTCCTCATGCATGAACAATTTGAGGCACTTGGTCTTTCAAGATCCGTTTCTCCTTGTTCTATTTGTCTTTGTCTGTTCTTATTGAATCACTATCCATGAATTGAAGCGGATTTATCAAAGTATAGTGAGGAGGACAAAAAGGCTTAGAAAGAAAGGAACAGGGCCAAAAGAATGGCTAAAAATGTGATCAGGACAACCCTTTCAGACACAGTTATGGACAGTTGAAACATGCTGTAGACTTTATGGACAGTTGTGCAGCTTCAGCCTTGCCACTTTCCTTGAACTTCTGAGCTATACATGGCCTCCATAAAGTCCACTACATGTGCAGCAACCGTGTCAAAAAGAATTGTCATGATCGCATTTTTGGCCATTCTATTGTCCCTGTACCATTCTTTGTAAGCTTTTTTGTCCTCAGAACTCTCATCATCTAGCTCCTATGGTTGTTCTTCAGTGAGATACAAATCCATGTTCTTATTCATTGCCAAATAGAACTCTGACTTGGTTTTTCTACTCCTTGTATTCCAGCTACTTAAAAGATGAATCTGTTCCAAAGTGACAAACCTAAACTCATGAAGTAAAACAGAAAATAAAAATTATGCGTGTCGTGGAGTCATTGTGCGCTTCAAATGATATTCAGATAGCAGAATAGTTTACAAAATGAAACAACATTATACTAATTAGTTTCTTTTACTGTAGGCATATCAAATAGTACCTATAGCATAAAATTTGATAACTAGAGATTTATGCATCATCATACCATGATATTTATCCTTAAACATATATTGAAAGCAGTTCAACTGTATCTAAAATTATACAAGTGAATGCTTTCTTTGGAAATCAAAAGACCATGTATCTTAAAAAACAGTAGCATAAACCAAAGTTCCAGATGCATATTTTAAGATTAACACAAACAGGGACCTTTCTTTATATAAGAGTTGATGATTCCTAAACCGAGCCTTCCCATATAGGTTTTGCATATCATACTTTACTTCATGTCTAAGTAGACTAATTATAGTCGACGTAGGATTAGGTTTCCTTAACCTGCAAAGAATACAATCACACGTTCCTTGTCTGCAAGTTCCCCGGATTTCATTATACTGTGTAATCCTTAATTCTTGTTCCTTAGATAATCTTATATTGTGAGTTTGTGACTAATCTTGCACATGTAAGTTGTAAACTTTAGGTTCTGGTCTGTGGTGAATGTTTTCAACTCCAAAACTAGAACTACAAAAACATAAACAAATTAAAGTGTTTTAAGAGGTATATGTTAATTCTTGCCACGTTTTCATTTTACAGTTGATTAATACTAATACGTTTTAATCAAACCAAAGTTTCAGAATTCAGATGCATATAACGTTCACGTTTTCTTAAGGTTCTAATCTTGTCTAAGCATAAATTTACAATAATCATGAAACAGTAATAAAAAATCCATTTAGATGAAGAACACTATAATTATCTAATGAGACTAAAAATGTACCATAGTTTATCATATCAGCATATTGTCCAGCCATTTCTTCAGCAAGCCAAGCAGCAACAATCCCCAGCAAGTCTTCAATCAACGCAGCAACGTCACTCTGTTAAAGTCCAAGATTCCCTTGAGTCCTTATCAGCTAATTAAACCTAATGTTTATAATAGACCACAATTTTTAGTTAATCTGGTAATTAAGTTAACAAACAAGTCTCCTACTTCTCCAAGGACATAAACTTAAACATATAACGATACAGAGTCCCAAATTGTATTTTCTCTTAGTTAATCATTTATGTAAATCAAAACTATATATACCATTCATTGAAAGCCCAAAAGCCAGCCAACATCTCCTCATGTTTATATTGATCACCCAAAGACCAGAAAATTGAGGGTAGATTAGAGGAGAACCTTTCTCTCTTCTTATAATTCATTTTACTTGCAAATGTATCATGTTCGTGGTAATACTAATATGGTCCCCAAAAGAAAATCAAAAGGAGGATTACCCATTTCTCTTTCTATTCAATTCTCCCACAAGGTACCTCCAAAATTCATTGCTTCTTAGATCTAATCTTGATGGTCCCAATATACCACTTATAAGATTGTTCTTAGGTTTTCAAGGAAACTCAATGACATGAACAAAAATTGAATTGACCCCCCATATATTATCATCACCACCTCAAGAAACCCATGGGGGCATGTACTCCTAACTAACCCTTTACCATAATCCACACTTAGTGATTAAAAATAGTGCTTGTTGGCCCAAATTTCTATCAATTCTGGAACTTGATTAATGGAGCCTAGTAGGTAATGTATTATGATTATGGCCTATCGATTACAGATGATGTAACATACTTTAACTCTAATTTTCACCAACAAGTCTTCTTTTATGTGCATACTGATATTTTTTAGATGTGACCATAACTGAAAGAAGCTTTTGAGCTACAAATCTTATGTTTGCCACCATAAGTTTATAATTCATTTCTCTCATATTTGAAACCATCCTGTGCTGACCTTTCATGTCCTAATAGCAATAAATAGATAACCCAAGAAATACATATAAAAAAAATTATAAAAAAAAAAAACGTAACAACCACCCACAAAGTGGGGTTTGTCATTGCTTTCATAGTTTCATAGCAGCCAATAGTCCTAAACTAAGTTTTAGTTTTCAATTTTCATTTCGATTTTCAATTATTTTGTAAACTTAAAGTTGCAAACTTTCGTCTTATTTAATTTCTCTATCACTATCTCAAACTTATCATTTCCTTGAGTTTGCAAAATAATCTTAGAGGGGTTAGACTAAAAAAATACAAGTAGATGAGCAATTTGTTTCAACTACAAACGTCTTATCGTAAATAACAAAACCATGAAAACCATCAGAAACGTCATTAGAAAGGAGTTGTTAAGCTAAATTTTTCCCATTTGCCAACCCATGATGAACCTAATGATATTGGGTTTTGTTTGATATAATAAAGGAAAGAAAATAAGGAAGCAACCACAAACAAGAAAAAGTTAAAAGAAGAACAGCTGCCTGCCTATATGGGAAGAGTGAATGGAGTGAGAATCATGTGACATATGCCACTCTCTCCTCTACCCGCCGAATCAAAAAAGCCACAGACTTTCTGAATATCCCAACCAATTTGCAACCACCCTTTTGTAGTTTTGAGCTCTCCCTCTCACTCTTTCCTTTGGTTTTGGGTTTCCAATGGCTTCAAGTGCTTCCAAGTTCATCAAGTGTGTCACTGTTGGTGATGGAGCTGTGGGCAAGACCTGTATGCTCATTTGCTACACCAGTAACAAATTTCCCACTGTATGATACTCTTTCCTTTATTTCCCATAAGATCTGTGTGCTTGTACTGAATCATGGGCCTTTTGGGTGTTTGTTTTCAATCATTTTAGCTGTGTGTTCATCTGGGTTTTGCAGCTTTTGTGCTGTTTTCAACAAATTGATTTGCTTTTTCTGCCACCCTTTACTTTTTCAAGTATATTTGATGATGTTTCCCTGTCAGAAATGTGTTGCTTTTTGCTCTCTCTTTTTTCTATGTTGATTCCTGTACTTAAATTTCAGTTCTTTTGTGCGTGCTCATCAGGATTATGTTCCCACAGTGTTTGATAACTTCAGCGCAAATGTGGTGGTTGAATCCACAACAGTGAACTTAGGCCTCTGGGACACAGCTGGTATGATAATGTCAATGCCCACAATGAAGTTTAACCTTGGCTTTAATTATTTCAGCTTATTGCTCTTGAATTTGACTTCTATCTAATATGTTGCCAAATTAGCAAAAACGTTTCTGTTGTATCATCTCTCATTCTCTCTGCGATTTCCTTTCACAGGGCAAGAAGATTACAATCGACTAAGGCCATTGAGCTACAGAGGGGCAGATGTCTTTGTCTTGGCTTTCTCTTTAGTTAGTCGTGCCAGCTATGAGAACATACTGAAAAAGGTGCGTGAACCTGAAGAAAAATGTGTGTTAGTCTTCTCTGTCTTGGTTCTGGTGTTGTGTGTGCTGTAGTTTTCGACTTATAACGCTCTATTTGTTTCAGTGGATCCCTGAACTGCAGCATTATGCTCCTGGAGTCCCAGTAGTACTTGCTGGCACCAAACTAGGTAAGCGGAATAATTTATCATAGTACTTGCCAATTCTTTTGCTAAATATGCTCAAAGTTTATGTTTGTCCAATAATGCACATAGTTCAGTGTTGCCAATATTTTTCTTCCACCTTATAGCTTGACAAGCTTAGGGTCACAAAGTGTGTTGTATTCAACAAAACATCGATATTAGCAATGACTGATTTATAGATACAAAACCTAATGTCTAGGGGCTTCTAGTATGAGAGATGGACATCCTAACATGTTGAAAGCTATTAAGAAGCAAATTTCTCTGGGAAGAATAAGATATGGAAATGGAACCACCACAAGTGTAATAACTTGGAACAGGTGTATCAACTAAAGTTACTAAACTTGTTTTCGGCATGTTTTGTCTGTCCTGGTGTTTATGTTGTGGATTAAATTGATCAAAATATGATGTGGTGGCAAAGACCAGATCTTGTCTGATGAAATCATGCTGATCGAGTTAAAATAAATATTTGACTAGATAATGTTAAAGGCAGCTAAGTTTTTGGCCCTAGATGGTGCCTATCAACTTCAAGTGATAACTACTAGTTTGCAGTACTGTAGTGAGGTTTCAAGGGTAGATTAGGGATATTAAGTTAATGTGTGTTAAGAAGCCAGATGGCCTTAATTGAAGAAGCATAAAAGTGTAAAGGCAAGTCTTAAATAGTAATATGCTTATTTAGAAAGTAGATGGTATCAATGGATGAAGCATATCTGGAAAAGAGAAGTCAGACGTGCTAAGTATGAGGAATTGACACTGTCGACTTAAGGTTTAGATACTGTTGCAATTTGAGGTTTCAATTGCTAATATATTTCAGAATTTATAAACTTGTCAGCTTGATGCAAGGTTAAAACATTATGAATTTATAAGTTATCCACTTCCTAG
>BATV01082437.1:0-15998 GCA_000512025.1 Fragaria nipponica
TTGCAAACTGACGGATACTGTTATAAGAGGCTTGTTAAAGTATTGGCCGATCACTAGCAGTTCGAAGGAAGTCATGTTCCTAAGCGAGCTGGAGGAAATCTTAGAAGCAACCCAGCCTGCAGAATTTCAAAGGTGTATGGTTCCTCTCTTCCGCCAAATAGCTCGTTGCTTGAGCAGTTCACACTTTCAGGTAGTGATTTGTGTCTTCAATTAGTTCACTATTTTCTATTGCTTTAATATATTTGGCGTGTTCTGACTTGGTAAGCTCTTCAGTTTTTTTTTTTTTTTTTGTCATTTTCTGGAAACATGTTTTTGTGGGAGGGACCCTATATCTTTCTTACCATTGTCCCCCAAAGAACTTTGCTTCTAAGTTCTTGTGCTAAGTTGGTAGAGGCATAGACCCTATATCAAATTATCAATAACTTGAGATTTATGTTTCTAAACCCTTGCAGTATCGCATTTTTTTTTTCAACATTATTGCTGGAAATAGGACAGATAAAGCCTTGTGAATTGTTTTCTTTGGACTACTGCAGACTTGTGGGAGGTTAACCTTACAACTGGATATAATATGAGATAAGCATACAATGTAACTTAGTTATATCTGCAGATGCATGTCTACATGTTTTCTGATGAAGAATTCCAACTGGTGGCCACTGAATATTATTGATCTTTGTGCTAGATTGCATTTTCTATCACTATGTTATTATCATCATGAATAATTTGACTAATGGTAATGGCATAATAAGATTCAAATACTGATATTTATCCCCATTAAGCAGTTCGGAATAATTAATAATGTAATTTTTGGAGGTAAATCATTTAACAGCATCAGTTGTTGACTCTATAATTTGTCATGGCTCAAGAAATATTCTAGAATATTATTGAGCATAACAAGAAGATAATCGTGGACTTGGCCTCAAATACTTTATATTAATTGCCTTTCAAGTTTTGGTTAAATTCCTCTCTTTATGAACTCCTGATTGAGACGATAATGATAAGTCAGAATTGGGATCATAGTTTTGTTTCTGATGAGTACAAATGACGTGCCCAATCTGATCCTTCCTGAACCAAAATGTTGAGCTGAATGATGCTTTTGCTTCTACAGGTGGCAGAGAGGGCTTTGTTCTTATGGAACAATGAGCATATTGAGAACTTAATCAAACAAAACCGTAATGTCATACTGCCCATTATCTTTCCTGCTTTGGAGAAGAATGGCCGAAGCCACTGGAACCAAGCAGTCCACAGCTTGTCACTGAACATCCGGAAAATCTTCTCTGATGCTGATCCTGAGCTAGTTGAGGAGTGTTTGCTCAAATTTCAGGAAGATGAAGCGAAAATGGAAGAGATTAAAAGAAAACAAGAAACCACCTGGAAGCGCTTAGAAGAGATTGCTGCTTCCAAAGCTGTTAGTGGGAAGCAGTGCCCTGCCTGAACCCTGTCCAAACATAAATGAATAGAGCCATAAATTCTTGTAGACTTGTAGCATGGCGCTCTGATACCTCTTTCTCACCGCTGATCTTAATTGTTTGGGAGGGGTATCATGTGGTTGGGTCAAACACCAATTGATGGGTCCATAATCTTATCTGTTCATCAATCCCTCTACTTTCGGGATTGCACCCTCACCTTCAGGAGACACTGTAGACAGCATTGAAGTTTGTGATTTTGGAGTTGCACAGATACTGTATGCAAGATACCACAGAACAGGAGTTAGAAGCTGCATTATACATTCAGGATGGTGAACATAGTGCTATAGTTGATGGTTGTAAAGGTTAACATGAAGAAGCCACTAAATATAGGTAATTCTATTCACTCGGAGTTTTATTTAATCGGTTCAAAGTACTTGTTGAAAATGTTTTGTGTCATTTCATTATGCTTTTGTATCATAATATCCATCTTTTGGTCAGAAACAATCCTTTTTGTGTGGTTTTCTTTTTATACATATATAATTTATCCACAGATTGCTTTTAATTGAATACTTGAATCTATGGTATATTTTGTCGACTATGTCAAAGCAAGTTTCCCTCTTTACTGTTTCCTATCCAAGTACTCGCCTTTTACTTTCTTTCATGTCATAGTTGGAAATGAAGAAATTATTTTCAATTTTATTACTAGTATGATGAAAGCAGTAATGAGACAGGGGACATGCGAAGGACTAGATAACTATCTCAATTATGTGGGAACATTAAGCATGAACTACTTGAACCATAGAATTGGAAGAGAGCCAAAAACCTTGCTCAATCTTCAGGGTTCAGTGGCAGAGAAGCAAACTCCAGAAGCTCATTATCGCATAATCGCATTCAAATTTAGCCATGTCTTCTTCATCCAAGCTCACCCATGGCTCTCTTCCATTACCAGGTCTGTAAGTATATATCGGAGCATTTTTTTATAGGCACGTTAGGAATGCATGGCCAGAAGGGATCAGTGTTACATAATGAAAACGGAAAACCTAACCCAACTGCTGAACCCTAAAAGTCAACTTTTCCTTAAGAGGCTTAGAAGCTTGTGGAAACACCATCTTCACCTTGCAGTTTCTTGTCATAATCAAAGTTGGTGTCCCTTGTTAGTTGTTACATTTCTTATTCTTCACAAAGGTGGAACCATTCTTTCTCGTGAATGAACCACATGGGAAATCACAGCTGAGGGTTAAGTACTGATTTTTGCATTCATAGTGGACTTTGCATATGAGGGCCCCCGGGATGCTTTGGCTTTAAGCCTAGCTAAACTGGATGCATCAAACACAAACCTCTGTCGAAATCTTCTCTATACTAATCACATTAGATGGCATGATGGATTCTCTGTCCCTAGGTTGAGCTATAGAGGCTGAACTTAGGCAGGCTGTTATGTTTTCCACAACACTTTAAGATGTTGCACCATCTGCAATCTGGTGTGAAATAAAGATGACAGTACCACTACCACCACAATTTAAAAAGTTCAACTGAACAGCCATGGCCGCAAGTGCCTTGTTTTCTATTCTAATAACGGCTAAGATTGTAGGAATCAAGGGAAGAAGTTGTTGCACCAAATTTGCTTTATTCTAGTAACCATGATCTATTGATTCATATATAAATCGAATGGTGTACGTTTGTCTCTCTGGCCTTTAATTTGAACATGCATTTGTAGTGCCCTTTGACATTGACATATATAGTGCCCTTTGACATTGACATATATAGTGCCCCTTCAATGGTGGTCACTACTAAGAATTTGTACCTTAGGCCAATAAAATACCTAGCTAGGTATGTACTATATACCTTCTTTTGGTCAAGTACTATATACCTTCAACTTGATAAGTTTAAGCTTTCCTCATCTTCATTCGGTGATTTCACTTTAAACTTATACTGTTTGAGGACCATAATTCACGATGATGATCAGTGTAAAGCCACAACACTAAGAAGTGAATGATTAGGGATATGACCTCATTACTTTTCATCCTATACATACATGATTCATTTGCATCAAACAATAGCAGTACTGCCAAGCATGGAAGTTGAAATAGTATCCAGAGAAACCATCAAACCTTCCACCCCAACCTTGCCACATTACAGAACATACAACCTTTCTTTCCTTGAACAGTTGAATCCGCGTACCTACACACCAATTGTTTACTTCTACCCCAAGGAAGCATCTGCTTCTGACCATTATCCTAATTTTTGTGATAAATCCAATCAGCTCAAGAAATCTCTGTCAGAAACACTAGCCATATACTACCCATTTTCCGGTAGGATCAAAGATAGAGTCTCCATCGATTGCAATGACGAAGGAGTAATTTTTGTAGAAGCAAGAATCAAAGTCCAGCTCTCTCAAATTCTCGAGCAGCCGAAAGATGAGGTGCTGGACCTGTTATTCACAGACAAGTTACAGTGGAACGATGACTCCAATCTAACAGTCATTTTGGCTGTGCAAGTAAGCTTCTTCGACTGTGGTGGAATGGCAATTGGTATCTGCATGTCACACAAAGTAGCTGATACTTCCACCATGATCAACTTCATCAATGACTGGGCAGCCATGACCCGTGATCACAAAGCTGATCAATATGTGTCTCCCAAGTTTATTGCAGCAACTGTATTCCCCCGGGGTGAGATTCCACTGCCACCAGAATCTGTGATTGAGAAAGGAGATTGCATTTCCAAGAGATTTGTTTTTGATGCCTCCAAAGTTGCTGCCCTCAAAGCCCTGGTATGTGACAAAGTGCAAAACCCCACAAGAGTTGAAGTTGTGACTTCTTTCATCCATAGATGTGTCATATCTGCCTTGAAATCTAATTCTGGCTCCTTATCGAACCCTAATACCCTTTTGATCCAGACGGTGAATATGCGTGCTAGAATGGTTCCTCCATTGCTGAAAAGCTCAGTAGGTAGCATGGTTTGGTACTATGCAGTGTCCACAGCCGAGGATGAGAGTGTGATAGAGTTGCATGAGCTGGTGACTCAAATGAAGGAGAGGATGGCCCAATTCTGTGGTACCTATTTGGAGAAGTTTGGTAAAGAATGGCCTTCGATCTTCTTGGAGTGTATGGAAGAGTCAAGGAAATCGTTTCATATACAGAATCTGGTTGTGTACAGATGTAGTAGCTGGTGTAGATTCCCAATTTATGAAGCAGACTTTGGCTGGGGAAAGCCAATTTGGGTCACTATTGCTAGCTGTGTGCTGAAAAATACTATCTTTCTGATTGATACTAGGAATGGGGAAGGTATTGAAGTATATGTGAATTTGGAAAAGCAACACATGGATATGTTTGAGCGTGATCCTGAGCTTCTGGCATTTGCTTCTTTGAATCCAAGTGTGCTAATATAGACTCTAATATGTGACCTTGAACGATATTTTGGTTGCAAAATATCTTTGTACCCCATGTTTTCAGTATGAATATTTTCAATCATTTTATGAATAAGTAATTCTGATTCTCTTACTGACGTTGATTACATTGTAATATAGCTGGGGATAATTAACTAGATGAACCTTTTACAAGCCATATAAGTATGAAGGTCTAATCAAGAGAATAAAACATGCAGCCTGATACAATCAAAAGGTTTCTGTGATGATCATCAAGACCATGACTTGAGCAGGATGAAAGGAATTAATAAGATTAATCTTAGATCAGTTTTACAGTAGTACTACTGTACTAGCAGTCATCACAAGCCTTAATGAAGGCATAAATTTCAGTCCAGAACTTGATGAATCATATTAACTTACAGCGATATACAACTATACATACTTGGAGCATATAACTTTTGATCAGATCATCACAATATGAATAGTACACTGAGAGCTAGCTAGGTAGCTAAATGTATACACCTCAGCTGTGACGATGAATTTCATGTTGAGGAAGAAGCATACAGACTTATAGAGTATCCGAGTATAAACACGTCACAGAAACCTCACCGCGGTTGATAGATTATTGGGATTCTATCCCTTTTACATTAGGACTGTAAGAATTCTTGAACAAATTGCATACCAAGAATGTAGGTTAAGTTGATTTTGAAGTAGAGGAATGCGGCTTATGAGTTATGACTTGATTGTGCTCAGTCTACTTTCAATTCTATAACAGATTGAAAACGGAGGTCCTCTTAGGCCCACACAGTCCCCAACCCTTGAAGAGCAAAAGGCTACTTTACAGAAATAATCCCCCATCGGAAATCCCCGTCTATGAGGACTTCTTCATATACAATCGACTCCCATCTAACCTTGTCCCTTCGGGGACATCTGATAAAATTGGAACGATACAGAGAAGATTAGCATGGCCCCTGCGCAAGGATGACACGCATAAATCGAGAAATGGTCCAAATTTTTTTTGCATTTTTTTTTCCATGATCTTTCCTACCCCTGCTCCTGTTGTTGGATCCAAAGACTGTCTTTCAGATGTGCTTAAACTTCAAATCAATGATACGAACTGATTTTACCAACTCTCTTTGGTAAGAATATATATACTTCTGCAGTTCTGCAACTACTGTGAGCTTGTTTCAACTAAAACCAAAAGATTTGGCCTGCTTGATCAAACAGAATTACTGCTGATATAGAATTTCCCTCATTGTTGAGTTCCCAGAAAGCTACTGACAAATGTGATCTTCATGTCCTAGAAATCTAGCATTCTAAGCTTCCACGGATAGAACGTTCTCACAGAAATAACAATGCTGGATAAAAGGCGAAGGTTGAACCATTAAACTTCCCCGATAAAAAGGTGTAAGAAGCCAATGTATCAATCTAATATCACTGCAGCTTAATTAAACATGTAATTTAAGTACTATTATGTGACTAGTAGGTATTGATAACATATGCAATTGATAGAATAAGCCCCTACAGAAGTCATGAGACGAGAAAAGCAGTAGAGACTAATAATGAGCAGCCATATATTAGAAAAATGGAAGTCACTTTATTTAGCAATGAGGTAAATCATACCCCCAACAATTGGGCAACTTGTAGTGCAATACAGTTGTCTCATAACCCTTTCATAAGAACAAATATTAGTCCTATATTGTGAAACAATTTCAATTGTTCAATCTGCAAAAATCTGCGGACGAATCTCATGGTTTGTTTTAGTTTGGTTCTGAGAAAAAATTGTTGATGGATGGCATGATCTGGGGCTTTTTGTTGCGGACAAACTTCCTAACAGCATTTTCTCTGTATTTCTCACCCTCTTCAAAGTTGTCTAGAATTCCAGCAGCTCTGTTCTCCTTTGTAACCCTGCAACAAGATATCATACAGTCAGACACTGAGGATTAGTTAAACTTTTGACGTCACAAATTTCTAGTTATTCTACTGTCTAAAGCTCGATTTGCTTAGAGAAATTCCAGAAAAGGGGATTTGAATTCAAGAATGAGGCTGAACTCGTTTGAAAAATTGCAAAAAGATAGACGGGATGAATTGATATAACTATATGCACTGGATGATGAAGCAAATTCATTTGTCTTCAATCTTCTATATTCCAAGCATTGTCATCTTATAAATGTCAACCAAATCCCAATATCTTTAATCACTCCAATCAAATTTTGACACTCTGCTACACTAAGCTACCTAAATAAGATTTCCACATTAACTTGCAATTGGATATATGTAACATATAAATGACTGATATATGTACCTGACTTCAGGGTTGCCAGTGATGTTCCTAACGAGTTGCATTGCACAGATACCAACAGCAACACCAGTTGCTGCAAAGAGCGGGTACACCTACATACATCCAACATGAAGAACAACTCAGACCACAAATGACAAGATCAAAATTTACAGAACAATTCATATCATAAATTAGGCCCCCTCAAAAAATTCAAGTTAACACGACATTGCTGATTTCAAATCCATTATCTTAGTTTTCTTTAAACTACATACTATCCGAATTCTTTCTCCCAAATCACCACATCTATACAAAACCTGGACTCAGCACATACATCATTCAGAAATCTGACATATATCATGGTTCATCTACTGTCTAGCATATGCAACGTTCCAACAAACCATGTGTTCAACTTGCATAATATAAAAACAATTTTTTCAAATCAAATCCCCTACGTCTTCATGTACTACAACTCAATCAACAACTACCTGATTTACCCTCTCTAATTTTTATTTTTATTTTACTTCAACCCTAGGGTTGCTTCTATGGTTAAATCTTGAACGACAACACAGGCCAAATATAAAGTTCTCGGTTTCTCATAAAACTAAGATCTGAGTATGTAGCCAAAGCTAGAACTATATGTTACAAACCCTTCCCCTCACGTTTTCATCAACCAAACATAAAGTCTGATAAAACAACGTAAGTACGTACAACAGAAGCGAGAAAAAGAGAAAGGGGTACCTCGGGCCTGATCCATCTGCTAGCCATGGTCGAAGCTTCTGGAATAAACAGCGAGGAGAAGAGATCGGATTCGGGATATGAAACCCTTCTTCTTCTTCTTCTTCTTCTTCGCCGGCCAAGAAGAAACAGATGAAGAGGCTAGGAATGAGAGATAGAGCTGAACACGTAAAAGGAAACGTATCTTCTTCCTATTTATTAAGAGTTAATACGACGCGTATTTAGACTACCGAGAAAAACTGAGAATGCATCCGAGAAAATCGAAGGCGTGTATGGAAAGGAAAGGAATAAAAACCAGTGGTCAGCTTTCGACAATTCGACGCCCAACTGTCTTATGGGCTATTATAATTAGCGGCACATGCTCTTCTAAATCTTTGTGGTTACAACTTTCCCCCTAAAACCCTTTTTTTTTATAAAAAATATTAAACTTTTTTTATACCAAAAAAAAAATATTACTAGGCGAAAGATTACATAGTCAAAGAGCAAAGCTTTAGTAGCCAAGTTTGGAATACTATTACTCCATATGTGGTCATCCAGGAGTTGGTGACGTCCTTGATGAGTAACAGCGTCCGTCACAAAATTAGTTTCTATATTACTCTATCGTCTATACACATGCATGAAAAAAATGAAAGAGAATGATCTTGCAATATTTCTTAATATCATGAATGATCTTGGGCAATCTCCAAGGGGTGCTGATTCTCCCATTAACAACATTTATTACTAGTTTTGAGTCACCTTTCATTTGGATGTTCAACATTCAAATGACTATAATCTATCTAACATACATAAGAAAGAGACCAATACGGAGATTGACTAGAGTATTGAAATCTATGTTAGCAAAAAAGATAGTGTATAAAATCGGCTCTTTATGTTGATGGATTGACTCATCAATGACGTAATATATAAGTATTTGTCGTACGTTGCAACATAAGTGGCAGTGTCATACGCAAAAGAGACGAAATTGAAAAGAAAAGGAAAAATTAATTTTGTCATGGGAAGAAATCAAATATTAATCAAGTATTCATCTCATAGAATAAGCTCTGCAGGTGCGTAAAACCCTAGTTCTTGCATGAGTTCACTATCTCTCATGTCTGACTGCATCGCTGTGTTGGTACTGGCCTTTGGCCGTGTCAGCACATGATGTGTGCGACCGGACGAGATGCTTATTCTCGGGGCGTACCCATAGCTTGGAGCAAGGTTGGGTGTGAGGGTTTCGTTCTTCTCCTCTCTCGATGGAATACAGCGACAATCTCTAGCACAATCTCTTATTCTGGCGGTGGGGTGATAGGTATGGTGGCTGCGCGGTAGGCTTGGTGTGGCTACTGGTTTCGACGGAGACGAAGGGATAGACGTTTCTCGTGGCTTTGACTACCTGGGCATGGGCATGGCTTGTGGGCTTGGACTGGACTAGTGCTTGGGGCCGCTATAGGGCTTTGGCCCAAAACTTTATTTCTTTTAAATTTTATTATTTTGTAGGGTTGAGATTGTGTAAATCCTTGTCTCGTCCCGAAAATAAAGATTAGGACCGGACAGGACGAGAATGTAGTTTTTAAGAATTGATCCCGTAAGGCCCTATCCCGATCAGTAATGGGATGAAATCAGGACGGATTGGGTACGAAGGTTCATTAACGGGACGGAATCCCTTAAGCTACCATTACTCATGTCTCATTCTTGTCGTTAATGGCAAATAGGAATAAACAATCAGACAGTACAATGAATCAATCACAACGATGTTCATGTTTCCTTTGGATTACAAGAACTCAATTTGTCCCCAATTATATTCCATCAAGCGCCTCTAAGCCCCAATCCCGATCTCATCCGGTGGTGCCCCGACGTCGACAAAAGTCCCTAGCCTTCGTCGCCAATCTAAGGTCTGCTGCCGGATGAGAATAGATCTAATCCTTCGGGTATTAAAATATTATTGCTCCTGGTGTTGTCTGACAAAGTTTTGGCTTTAGATTAGCGGCGGCTAGGAAGTGAGATGGTGGTGGTTTTGATTTACCGGATCGAAAACTTCTCTTAGATTAGTTTCTTATGTCGTTGGGATCCAAAACTTGGCATGGCTTGGAGATTCGTATTTGTTATGGTATGGAGTTGTAGGCTATCGCTGTGTGGTTTGTCGTCGTGTAGATCATCGGTGGTAGCGATGACGGCGGAGATCTGATCGAGGCGATGACAAGAGACACGGTGGTGTGGCTAGACTGTGATGGGATGTGGCAGATGGTGGACTGGTCCGCATCAGCCTTGAGTTGGGCCTTGGATTGGCTTTGGTGGGTTGTCTTGGGGGCTCGTTAATTCCTTGCTTTTGTAAGAAGCTCTATAGGTATTTAGCTTGGCTATTTACTGTTATTTCCTTGTATTAGGACTCTAAGCACGATATGTGCACTCTATGTATTAGGTACTTAATTTTTGTCTAATTCTATGTCGTTAGGCTTATGTTATATGAGCGTAATGTAAAATAGAATAGTGATAGCATACAAACTCCTCTAACTTATCATGCGTCGGTAAAAGAATATATGTATCCGTGTTATTTTGACAATTTCTCAGAAGTTCAAATGAAATTACTATGCTTTACTCAAAAAAAAAAAAACCCAACAAACAATGCATTGTATTGAAAAAAAAAAAAAAAACTAATTAACAATGCACACCAAGTCACCAATCACTACTTGTTTTTCTCACTAGAATTATACCCGCGCCAAGGCGCGGTGTATACATTTACGGTGTGTTTCGATGCGGGTGAATTCTCGAGAATTTAATCAAAAATAAGGAATTCCCAATTTCTTAGGACGGTTTTCCTCATTTGGATACTTATCCCGTCGAATTAGCAATTTTCACAGGAAAATAATCGTGGAATTTGGAAGCTTAAATTCTCGACTTGAATTCCTCACAAAATAAGCGTCATTTGTCAATTCCCTTAACTAAGGTTAGTCTGAATACAAATTCTTGTCATTTTAAAACTCTATATCATGAAATCCAAACAATGAAATTCTCAATTAATAGGATTTAAATCCATGGAATTGTAATTCTCATGATTTTGAAATTTCTATAGATATTAAAATTACTTTATCCAAAAACAACGTTATGAAGCTAGTAAATGGGTTAAATATTGATTAATGAAAATGTTTCTGATATGTACTTCATAGAATGTTATACATGCAAATTATACACAGCTGTTATACTGATTATATATTTAAGGTTAATAACAATATTATGGTTTCCTAAAAATAACAGAGGCAAAATGATCAATATACCCTATGAACAGTTAACCAAGCTTTAATATATATATATATATATATATATATATATATATAAATATAAATGTGTTTAACATGTGTTTAACTGATCGAGTTTTAAAATCAATATATCTAGCTGTAATCCATAGATGGATATATGGATATATATAAATATAAATGTGTTTAACATGTGTTTAACTGAGTTTTAAAATCAATATATCTAGCTGTAATCCATATATGGATATATGGATAATGGATTGAACCACCATATCTTATGAGAGATCAACCACATAAGTTTCTTTTTTACCAAAAACAAATCCATTTTATACAAAAAAAAACAAATCCATGATGTGAGCAAATAGGAATAAACAATCAAACAGTACAGTCCAACCAACTAAAAAAACAACGCACACCAATTTTGACCAAAAATGAACACTAATCACGTACTACATGTTTTTCTCGCTTATGTTTTTCTTTTGTTGCCCATCTGGGAGATCTGGCCTCGTATGTTAAAGTTAAACACTTTAACTGAACTAAAAATGAAAATATCTGTAAGGGTGCGTCTATTGTCACCCTATAATCTACTTTACTCATTTCATATTCTTTTTACATTCCACTTATATATTTTTGATTGTAAGTCTACTTTGTTCACCCATTTACAATACATAAAGTAACCATTTTCTTAGTTCTACTTTGTTCACCCTGCATATATTTTTTTTCGATTTCATATATCATTTTTTTATATAATCAAAAATCCTTATCCCATAGTTGTGTTTCGGTTCAGGGATAATAAGGAGAAGCACAAGAACTTGGAATTAATAAGATTGCTTCTTAATACATGGCATTGAACACTCCATGTCATACAATTGCGACAAAAAATACATATTTAGACTTTACTTGAGTGTCGAAGCATCGTATATATGCAGTGCTTCATATATGCTGAAGCATCAACAAGAAAACAAGAAAACAAGAGAGAAAAAAAAAGAGAAGAATGAATATAAGAGAAAGAAAGAAAAACAGTTTACCTCGTCCTTCTGGCTGCAAGGTGTTTTCAGATTCCATAGAAAATAAAATTATTAGGGTTTTATGAAAAGATTTAGTTTCAAGCACGTACTAAGTAAAACAAAAACGATAAAGAAAATGATTTGTAATTGTATCAACGTATTGTTTTTTACTGTAATTTAATTTGTATCAGGATAATTTGGTCTTTTAATAAATTAACAGCTTATGGGGTGAGCAAAGTAGACTCACCCTATATGTAATCATTCTCCTAATTATCTTATGGGAGATCAACCACATAGCTAGGTATATATAATCACTTGCTTATATAGAAGAAGATATCTAAGTGCGATCTGCTAGCTGCTCATTATGGCGGAGCTAATCAACATTGAAACCCTAGCAATGTTACTTGTTGCCATTTTCTTCATTCTGATCCTATACAGGTGGTCTTCCACTTCCACTACTACAAACTCATCACCACCTTCTCCACCGAAACTCCCTATCATCGGTAACCTTCACCAAATAGGCTCACCACGGTCTCTGCTACATCTCTCACTTCAAGCCTTGTCTCAAGTCCATGGCCCTCTCATGCTCCTCCACTTCGGAAGCGTCCCCGTTCTCGTCGTCTCCTCCGCCGAGGCTGCTCAGGCAATCATGAAAACACATGACCTCACGTTCTCCAGCAGGCCCAAGTCCACCATCTTCGCAAAGCTTCTCTACAACTCTAAAGACGTGGCCACGGCGCCTTACGGTGAGTACTGGAGGCAGATGAAGAGCATCTGCGTGTTGAATCTCTTGAGCAACAAAAGGGTTCGGTCTTTCCGCGGCGTTAGGGAAGAGGAAACCAAAGCCATGATGATGAAGATAAGGGATTCAAAAGGAGGAGTAGTGAATTTGAGGGACATGCTAATGACGCTTACAAACGATGTTGTCTCGAGAGTGGCTCTAGGGAAGAGTTACTACAGTGATGGGGTTTTTAAAGAACTTTCGAAGGAGCATACGGAGTTACTTGGAAGTCTATATGTTGGCGACTACATTCCATGGCTTGGTTGGTTGGACCGTGTCTCTGGTTTGGACGCGTCACTAGACAGAGTGGCTAAATTGTTTGATGATTTCTTGGATATAGTGATTCAAGAGCATATGGATAGTACCGTTCAGAAGGCCGAGAACGAGAAGGATTTTGTGGACGTTTTACTAGACCTTCAGCAGCAACTTTCTCTTGGTTTTCGTATTGACAGAACTAGCATAAAGGGTGTCATCTTGGTCTCTCTCTCTCTCTCTCTCTCTCTCTCTCTCTCATACATGTATACGTGCATGTGATCATCGAATGCCGGAATTACATGGCAGATGTTTATTACATCATACTAATTGTTCAAATGCTAATTTGCAGGATATGTTTCTTGCTGGAACTGATACCATAGCCACACTCGCAGAATGGACCATGGCTGAGATCATAAAGCACCCAAAGGTCATGAACAAATTGCAGACTGAAATTAGGGCTGTCAACAAAGGTGAAGAAGACATATTAACAGAGGATGATGTGATCAATATGCACTACCTGAAGGCAGTGATCAAGGAGACTCTTCGCTTACATCCTCCACTTCCCCTCATATTGCCTAGGCAATCGACCCAAGATGTTGAAATAAATGGTTACAACATTAAGGCCAACACACAAATCATAGTGAATGCTTGGCAAATCGGTAGAGATCGCAAGTCGTATTACAAACCGGACGAGTTTGAGCCAGAAAGATTCTTGAATCCTAATAGTGATATAAGTTATAAAGGAAATGACTTTGAGTTGATTCCATTCGGAGCAGGCAGGAGGATGTGTCCCGGGATTCAGTTTGCTACAGCTGTTAATGAGATTGCTCTAGCAAATTTGCTGCACAAGTTTGATTGGACACTGCCTGCTGCTGGAGGAGTAAGAAGCGAGGATCTAGACATGACTGAAACATCTGGTTTAACAGTTCATAAAAAGCACCCGCTTAAAGCCTTCGCCGCACCATATTCATCAGCTTAATCGATCACGTACTTCAGATTCGACTATATGGATCCCGATGAACTGCTTTACTTTAGTTAAGAAGTTGTTGTCTTCTACCAACCCTAAAATAATCACGTTTTCTGCTTCCTTTATTAACGAACAGATCTCATGCGTGACTCAACTAGCTCCTAGCTAGCTTGGTTATTGCTTGATCTGTTTGTCATATGTTTGAGGACCCAATGTTTAATTATTTTTCTTCTCTCAGTCATGGTTATGAAAATAAGGGTGATGAACTGATGATTATGATTAGCTATTGATTAAGTGGCAGAGCTTGTCTCTCATATCATATAAGAATCTAACACACAGTTCATTGTCCTAGCAGAGCAAACACATGCATGATAACACACAGTTCATAACACACAATAATGCAATACCGAAAGAGAAGCAAGATGTTAAATCTGTCGACTGCAAACAGGGACGGAAGATAATGGTGAGTCCTCTGGGCTGAGACTTTTTTTGTTCTTTACAATAGTTTAAGGTAGGGTTTTATAAAATAAGCATATATATGAGCCCTAGCCCATATAAAATATTAAATTACAAGATTCATGTTTGAAATATAATAAAAAAAAAATCTACCTAAATTTACTCCTTAACTCCTACAAGACACCGGCCTCCACATATCTTTTTAGTAAAAATATATAATCATTCGCCTTCATCAACTCTAAGTCTAACATGTTCTCCAACAAAAAAAAGTCTCTATCACTCGTTACTGAAAAGTTTGAATTTTCATATTTACATTTTTTAATTTACACAAACATTTTTTAATTTACACAAGCATTATTTGCAAAAAATTCTACAAAAGGATTATTTTCATATATTTTGATTTTTAGCCTATGTTTACTCCCACCATAAGCTAAATTATGTTTTCTTCTACCATCTCCCACCATAGGCTAAAAAGCCAAATTTAGCCTATGTTTACTCCTACCATAAGCTAAATTACATTTTCCAAGATAAAAAATTTGGCTTGAGCTATTTGGTAAGCCAAATTTGGCTTATGAAGTTTGTAAGCTAAAATTAAATGTTATTTTATTCAACTTTACATTTCTCCTTTTAATTTACACTATCATCAAAATTAAAAATTCGTTACTCACAACCATGGCGAAGATCTCTACGAGATCTTTCATATGAGCTCCATATTTAATATATTTATATAATATTATTTAAACAAATATATGAGAAAAGAAAAATAAAAGGCTTTACCTTTGGATTTAGCTTATGGTGGAAATGTTTTTTAAAGCCAAAAGGCTATAAATTTAGCTAAGGATTTAGTTTATGGTGGGAGACTCTGGTAAGCTAAAAAAAGATTCCACAAAATATTTTTGTTTTATAGATTAAATTTAGCTAAGAATTTAGCATACCATGAAAGATGCTCTTAACGAACAGATCTCATGCTGACTCAACTAGCTCCTAGCTAGCTTGGTTAATGCTTGATCTGTTTGTCATATGTTTAAGGACCCAATGTTTAATTATTTTGCTTTTCTCAGTCATGGTTATGAAAATAAGGGTGATGATTATGATTAGCTATTGATTAAGTGCCAGAGCTTGTCTCTCATATCATATAAGAATCTAACACACAGTTCATTGTCCTAGCAGAGCAAACACATGCATGATAACACACAATAATGCAATAACGAAAGAGAAGCTAGATGTTAAATCTGTCGACTGCAAACAGGGACAGAAGATAATACCATTCTATTTTTAATTAAATTTTTAGATAATACCAACTTCTAAAAATTATTAAAAATAACTCCGATATCCAAACAATGCTCCGTAAAATCCTACGAACTTGTAACGACGTCTAATTTAGTCTTATGGACTCAAAAGACAAATTTAAATTATTTTTAAATGCTACAAAAAATTTAAAAAAATAATAAAAATTAAAATAAAAATAGCTCGTAAATAATTTTTTTTTTTTTAAATAAAAATTCAAAATTCCGAGACG
>BATV01082278.1:0-10710 GCA_000512025.1 Fragaria nipponica
TATTCAGAGCGAAGCTTCGTTTTGAAATTACAGTATGAAGGTCCTTTTTTGGCTCACTTTTCAGTCACGTATCTACATCTCCGCCGTTCAGTATTTAGAATATAATGTATAGATCACTTCTGCCAAGTTTCATCCAATTTGATAATCATTAAAGTGCCGAATTGTGTGAAATGCATGAATTGACAAAAATCTGTCCAACCAGAACTGTTCGTGTAAATCATGATTATGAAAACTCAAACGATCGTCAAATTGGATGAAACTTGGCAGAAGTGATCTATACATTAGGTTCTAAAAAACTGAACGGTGGAGATGTGGATACGTGACTGATAAGTGAGCCAAAAAAAGACATTCACATTTTAATTTCATAGCGAAGCTTCACTCTGGATATGAACTGATATATATATATATAAATACTTATATGGGCCTTGGGCCTTCTTGGGGTCTTATAAATAAAAATCAAAAAAACTGTTTTTCTTTTTTATCTGGTTTTTATTTTGCAACAGATATGTCTGTTGGAAGAGTTTGGTTTTGAACAAACCATTGCAATTATTCAGTTCTACCGAAGCATTGCAATTGTTCAGTTCGTAGTCTATAAAAGACGAGCAAGCCAAACAAATCAAAGAACAAACAAATCCTTCTCCTCTTCCCCTAATATTTTCTGAGAAACACAAATACAGTTTGCCAGGAATTTTGTGGAAGTGTATAAACAAAATTCGATAGTTGTATCCTGCAAGATAGACGTCCAACAAATTACGTGCACTGCAGTATGGGCGAAATTCTGTCTTAGGAGATTGCTGCAAGCAAGCCTCTATCATCAATCAAGTTAGTATTTTGTATTCAAAGCAATTTGGTTTCAGTGTTGCTGCTCCTGTTCTTAAATATAAAGTATAGTTGAACTTATTTGTATCAAGTTTTTGGAATCATATTTATATTACTGCAACTGTGGTTGTTCTGTATATATAATTTCTAACAATGGGATCAGTCTTTTCTTGGTTCAGATTAGGAGCCATCTCCGTCAGTCTGTCGGTACGAATTTTGAGTTTGCCGGCAATGTTTTCTCTGTCTCTCGTCTGTGTTGGAAGTTTGATTGCAAGACTTTTCACTACATATCTCATTACAATATATCATTCATTATTAATGAAGTAATAAGAAAAGAAAAAGTCCTGCTTGTCCTTTTTCTGGAGCATGTAGTCAAACTCGTTGCAGTAATATTGTATAATTGAGGAACCAACAGCATATACGCCTTGTTTGTTTGCCATACCCGCACGCGCAATGCCATGCTAGAGAGGAACCAGTATTATCCCTGAATTCATAAATTGATATCTTGTTCCACAATGGACATATGGCACTAGCTTTCTAGCTAGCCAAGAAGCAAGCAGTGAGGGATGAAGAATCATTATAGGGATGTCATGGTGCTGGGATCAATGACACCAACACCAATCTGAGTGTGGCCGAGTTAATCATACCGACCTTTCTGAGTGTTGCCTCCATATTCAAACCGTCACACTCGACCATCAACTATCTCCACTTTCCAGAGTCCCATCACTACTTGCTGCTGCTATACACGTGCACGAAATAGAGGCCAATACAAACCCCCAGGCCCCTACTTCCCCATCAAAATCAATACTCGAATACTTCCACGACCAACTTAATTGCTTTCTTCGGACAATGACATTAGAGAGATGGAAATGAAAGAGTAGAGACAGCACAAACGGCCCCCATCCGCAACAATGTAAGTTCACAAAACCAATCACCTTAGCAATATTCTCGCTTATTGGCTGCATGGTACACACATATATGTGCATATATTACTCGATCGTAGTCAAAGGGCCTCGAGATACTGAGAGACCTCGTGAAATTCACATGGAACAGGACCTACGTGACTCCACAGTAATTGATTTTGAAGCATGTATATTTAGATTTTGATCCACTACGGCTAGAGCAAGCAATTAAGCTTGAAGATTTTGTCATGCACAACCACTGGTCCATATCCTTAAGCAATTTAAGCAATTAAGCTATTACAATTTTCTTTTCCTTAAAATAGAAAACTATCATAACACAACACTCGCTTTCGTCAAGATGGACATATTAAGAAAAAATCCAAAGCCATAATATATACACTGCAATATATGTGAAGAAAAAAAGCTGCAGATAGCTTGCAGGAGTAGGGGTGTAGGACCCCAATCCCATCTGAATCCCCAAACACTAAAACACAATGCCACCCAGCTTGGGGGGGACGCCCCGCGGATCCCTCTCCGTCCATCTCTAACACTACTTCATTGCTGTGGGCTGTGGCTCACGTCATCTGTTTACATACATATCTGACATTTTTACACAGCATTCATTTACACTGAAATGACATCAATCCCTGGCTGGCTACTACATATCCAACAAGTATTCTGCATTAATCATGCCGTTTATGTATGGGGTCCTGGTACATACCACATTTTTACCTGAGGTAGTAATAGCGTACATAGGTAAAAGGGTCTGATGATAGAGAGTTAAAACCAGCTCCTCAAGTTCAAATTAAAATCTACCAGGTTTGGGAAAGTACGTATATTCATGAAGATACATGTAAACTTCCTTCTGAGCATTCGTAGAATCAGAAAATACAAAAGAAGAAAAGCCCAATAAACATTATAGATTTTGTATGCAAAGCAATACAAATGTTATCAACGAAGTCAGTACTAATATTATGTTTTGACTATGCCGCCTAAATCTTCCCCTTTAAATTCTGATCCCTTCCTCTCATTTCCACACACAACCTTTCATCTTTCCATTTCCTCCATCTGTCATAACATAGCCTCATAACGCTAATGGAGTCACCTCCACGCAGCTTCCACAAACAGAACATTGTCTGCCTCAAACTCTGCTTGCTTTTATTCATGGGCTGTGTACCAGATACAACCAACCTTAGTTACAGCCAATTTCTGGACACCCCGGCCATTATTCCATACAACTCCTCTGATATGGCAACACCTTTTCAAACACTAAGCCTTGATGGTAACTTGAGTTTTGACAACAACCATCATACAGCAAAGGACTTTGGCAACATATACCATCACCTACCATTGGCAGTACTATATCCAAAATCTGTTTCCGATATCTCCTCCACAATAAAGCTCATATTTGAAATGGGTTCTGGTTCTGAGCTTACAGTTGCTGCTAGAGGACATGGTCACTCCCTTCATGGTCAAGCTCAAGCTCATCGAGGCGTAGTCATCAAAATGGAATCACTTAAGGGATCTCCAGAGATGCAGGTTCATCTCGGACAGCAACCTTATGTGGATGTATCGGGTGGCGAATTATGGATAAATATTTTGCATGAGACGCTCAAACATGGGTTGGCACCAAAATCTTGGACAGATTATCTTCACCTTACCGTTGGCGGGACTTTGTCAAATGCCGGAATAAGTGGTCAGGCGTTCCGGCATGGACCCCAGATCAACAATGTCTATCAGCTGGAGGTTGTCACAGGTACATATTCAACAAAATGAGGATGTTCTGACAGTACTATGTTGCATCAAAATAAAAATGCATAGCAGTCATCATTTGAGAGAGAGAAAAGGGCAAGGGGTATTTTGGTGATATAACCAATTGAAGCACTTGCTCTCTCTTTTATACATCATAACATGTTTCGATTTTGACCACAACCTTTGTTCATGTAAGGAACATATGTAATACACTATGGAGCTCTAATTGCAGGAAAAGGAGACATAATTACCTGTTCAGGGAAGCAAGATCCAGACCTTTTCTATGCTGTTCTGGGAGGGCTGGGACAGTTTGGCATCATTACAAAGGCTAGAATTTCTCTTCAACCGGCACCAAAAATGGTATAAAGCAGCACTTCTCACTTCAAAATAAGATGCATAACTGTCTCAAGAGTGTACCTTATTGTACTGTATTTTCCCAGGTTAAGTGGATCAGAGTGCTGTACTCAGACTTCTCATTGTTTTCAAAGGACCAAGAGCTTCTCATATCAGCTGAAAATTCATTTGACTACATTGAAGGATTTGTTATAATTAACAGAACAGGTCTTCTCAATAACTGGAGGTCTTCCTTCAATCCTAAAGATCCAATTCAAGCGAGCCAATTTAACTCGGATGGAAAAACACTCTACTGCCTAGAAATGGCCAAATATTTTAACCCAGAAGAAACTGCTGTCATGGATCAGGTGAGACACACCAAGTGAAACAAAAAGAAAACACACACACACACACACTATATTGTATTATCCCTCTCGCATGAGACAAGAATATATCAATTACTGAAGTACTTGTACAAACCTATGTTTATATGCAGAGAATTAAGATTTTACTCTCAAAATTGGAATACATCCCATCCACCCTCTTCACCTCGGAAGTTTCCTTTGTAAACTTCCTTGAGAGAGTGCATTTGTCGGAGATAAAACTACGAGAAAAAGGATTATGGGAGGTTCCCCACCCCTGGATAAACCTTCTCATTCCTAAAAGCAAGATACATGAATTTGCTGAAGAGGTCTTCGGCAACATTCTCACAGACAATATCAACGGTCCTATCCTCATGTACCCAGTCAACAAAACCATGTACCTCTTCTACAGTTTTATGATTTCTATTTTAAGTTCAGATTTTTCATAATGTCAAACCTGACTCTTCTTATTGTATTACAGGTGGAACAACAAAACATCTTTGGTAACCCCAGATGAAGATGTATTCTACCTAGTTGCATTCTTATCATCTGTGGTGCCATCTTCCACAGGAACTGATGGTTTTGATAAAATTTTAACTCTAAACAGAAGAATCTTACAGTACTCCGCTACAGCTATCCTGGGTATCAAGCAATATCTGCCCCATTATAGAACCCAAGAAGAGTGGCGAGCTCATTTTGGCTCTCAATGGAAAGTTTTCATACAGAGGAAGTCTTCTTATGACCCATTGGCAATCCTTGCTCCTGGACAGAGGATCTTTAAAAAGGCGGTTCCCATCATATGAGACTGAAAACTTTTATGAGCCACAAAGAGTGCCTCACATACAGAACTCATAATGGCGAAACCGTGAACCCATGACAGTTAAATCAGAATGCTCTTGAATTTCCAGATTTGTAGCATGCAACATAAGGAGAAAGGGTTGCTGAGAAATTTTGATGAAACTACATAAGGAGAAATTAAAGAATCAGTGCACATTGTAAATATAACTAATGACATTGATTCTGTAAGGTGTGTTCCTATCATATTATGCAAAAGATGCATGCGTTTACTTTCCCTGTTGGTTCCACGCACAGAGTACCATTGGATATTATCCAATGAAATATCATACAATCAACTTATCAAAGGATTAAAGTACGTCTACGATCAATATACGTCTATGATCAAAATATGTCCAACTTTTATGATAGCATATCCTGAGCATTCCTTAAAACTTGAAGAACAAAAAAGTAGTAACATATAATGTACAACAAAACTTACATGTATGATAGGCTGGTAGCAACCAGCAACAACATGATTATCTTGTTCCTCTAGCTTTTTGTCCAGCCTAGACCTGGTCTAGAGATATTTCCCTGTGGTTCTTCATAGTCTCGAGCATCACGTATTGTAGCTTCAAAATCAGTAGAATCACTCGCGACAGGAAGAAAACTACTTATATCATCTCTAGCACCAAAGCCTCCAGCCCGTATAACATCATCAGATGTTATTGATGCCTCCATGTTTACTTCACCAGACGCATCTATATCGTCAGAAGGTACAACATCTTTTCCACCTCCCCAATCAACTGCATTAGCTTGCACTTTAGGATCCGGAGAACTTGAGAACGGGTTCAAGTCAGGAATTTGATGTGTTACACCTTCTTCATTCATTGTCTGGTTTTCATCCATATCTGGAATGATCAAACAAACATGAATCAATTCATTCAATTTAGAAAGATAAATGAGACTGCAATAGTAACAAACATGAATCAATTCATTTCATTTTAGTTACATGAGAATTGATTCATGTCTGTTTGATCATTCAAGAAACAATGAAATTCATTCAATGAGACTGCAATAGTAACAAAAGAGTGAATAGAAAGATAAATGAAAACATGTTAAAATCTATCTATTAGAATAAAAAGGAGTAGTAATGATGAGTAATAACAGAAGGCACTGCCATAATGAACTTAATACATAGTAAACGCACCTATAACGAAAGCAAGAGATGGATGTATAAGAAATGATAAAAGAGTGGAACCTAGACTAATATGAACCGAGTAATACAAAATGCTTTAAACACAATGATAATACGAGACTTCAATGTTGGCAACTCGACTGATAATCTAGGAACAATGTAAGGATATGGCGATGATAAGGATGAAATTTGATGTACTGTTTAAACTTCAGCATTAGGTTAAACTACAAACGAATTACATTACTATAGTTGTGGTACAATAGTAAAGGAGAAATAAAAACCTTATATAATGCTAACTGAGGCCAAAATCTTCTCTGAGCTCCTCCTACTGTTACTCTAGATTATATTGGCAATTCATGAATTTCAAATATGCAGTTAATATTTTATTGTTTTATATACAACAGCAGTGCATATTAAGCATTTGAAATGAACACGAAAAGTTAATTTTAATGGCATATGGTATGTCTCTCTTGATGACATTGACCCTTTAAAGAGTTAACAAACTTTTTCGGTGACAATCGTATCGTGTTTGCCGAATATTTAATCATATAGGAGGTGCCAAAGTGCCAACTCCAATAGCGAAAACATGCCTTTAAAGAACTTCTCCCGTGAAAACTTGAGCAATACATGCATTAAAGACAATGTAGTGCTAAAGGGATTTAAAGGGACCATCTAAAAGGTAAACACTACCGATCTATATTACGAAATTCATCTTCCTCATAACATATAAACTACTCCTACACGAAAAGAAAACTTACCGAAGTCCTCTCTTAAAACGTGTGCATGCAATTGTACAAGAAGTGAATTCATCAGATACACTCTAATTGAACAAAGTACCTACCATAAAATTCCATGCCTGAAAAAAAAAATAGCACAGGAAATACTTGAATGATCTATGAATAACAAGTACCATGCAGAACTTTATCTTGCTTGCACTCCATGTTGGATCAAATTGAAGTTCTGTGTTGCAGCTCTCTTCACTATAAGAGCCTTCAAAGTTTCTTCCGAACAAACCTAATACAACCATGGTAACTGGAAAGATTATATCACCATATAACACTAATATCTGGTAAATTGAGTAGAAGCGCTTGATATGGAGCAGAAATATAAATAAACAAAAGGACCCTAAACATAAACAGTGATACACTGGGACCTTCTCATAGTAAAATACAATAGTTACTTTCAGAAGAAGACATCGCCACACACCAGCTACAAGCACATACAAACTTACACTGTGAACCTGTTCAAATAATTGCAGGTAAAATAAAACAATTACGAATGGCTCCAAAACTTAACTGGACACTGAATCTGGCAAAATAATGTCACTAAAAAAAAAATCCATGAAGCTAGTGCAAGAGAAATATGAACAATAATTGGCTTTATTTTGTTCGTAGGAAACCAACCAGATGCTTCATGTCTCAGTTAAAGCAAAATAGAAAAGACATAGAACAGGGTAGCTAGGGACTTTAAACACAGAAGAAACAAATCACATATAATACAGAACTCCTACAGAATAAAAGATAAATCACACGATCCCAAAAGTTTAGACAAACATGGCCGCAAGTACGTAGGCAAGAAACTGAATTATGTCAAAAATGAAATTCATTAATTTCTCTTAGCAGCCATGAGTCTTGGACTTTAAGCAGTTCATGTCTTGGAATTGGACTCGACTTTGCACCTTAAGTTTTCTCCTCTTTCTTCTTATTTTTCATATACCCTCATGTGCGCCTTAGACTAGTTGTCAAGCTTCGAGTATAATCCCAAAAAACTCTAAACTCACAAGTCTAATCTGAACCCAACCCAACCCACACAGTAGAAAGCAGCAGTAGGATATATACATGGTAACGATGCGTACCTGGGAGCAGGAGTGGAAGTGAGACGGGGGCTCTGCTCTGATTTGCAATTGAAAATTGGGTGTGTTGATGGATGGATGGATGGATGGATATTTTTGCAATTGGAAATAGGGTCGGCGGCAGCAAATGAAGAGTTCAACGTGTCCTCTTTCTTCTAGGACACGTCTAGTGAGGCTTTCTGGTTACGCTGCCGGGTATGGCTCCGACCCGAACCAACAATGCTTCTAAGTAGTGACAATTATTTTTTTTTATTTTTTATTTTTTTAAAACCAAACAACAAAATAGAAAAACCACTTGATTTCGTTAATGAAATATTTTAAGAACAATACATGACAAACGGTCCATTCTCAATTTTGGTGTTTCAAGTTTCAAAACAATCAAAATAGTACATGACATTTAAAAGCCGACACATTTCTAGCACATGTCGTCAATAACACGGTTAACTCTATGTAATTTTTTATTTTTCAAAGGGTGGTTTCGGGTTCTTTCCACTCTCTCTTTCTTTATATTATGTTTTTTTTTTCTATTTATATACTTCTTTTTTGGTGAATATTTTTTTTTCTATTTATATACTTTTTTAATCTTGTAAACTCAAACCATATATTCTTAAAGACTTTGTTGTTTTCCCCATACCTGGTTTCTTTGCTTACTATTTGTTGTATTTGTAAATTACTAGGTTTGGTTTTAATGAAAGGCTCTTATTCATAAAAAAATAATTAATTATTAATTTAATTATTGATTTTAATAATTTATTACTGCTAAATTAAAGAGTGACGGATTTGCCCCTTAAAGTTTAACGGAAACAAGTTAGATAACGGAAAATGTAATGGTATGTACATATTTTCAGTTGAGATTACAAGTTCATGTACCGTTATGATTGTTTTGAAACTTGAAACACTAAAATTAGGAGTGGACTATTTGTCATGTATTGTTTTTAAAATTTTCCCTTTCGTTAAATTAAACACTAAAATTAGGAGCGGACTATTTGTCATGTATTGTTCTAAAAACACTTGAGTGTTGTTTTGAAACTTGAAACACTAAAATTAAGAGTAGACTATTTGTCATATCCTTTGTTAACAACACTCAAGCATATGCAGGTTTGTCATCAGAATTGTCAGGGACTGATTATTGCTTCTACAAAACATCTTAATGTTCTGGTTATTGAAGCTTTTGGTCTTAGAGCAGGCTTACATGCTGTCTTACTACATAACCATTTGAAGATTAAAGTTGAGGGAGACTCGAAGATTTTAATTGACAGCATCCACAAGAAAATTGCAACTTCGTGGAGAATCAAAACTTTAATCCATAGTATCAGGATGTTGACTGCCCAATACTAGCATATTGAGTTCACCCATATTTGAAGGAAAGTTAAATTTGTGGCACATACTTTAGCGTCTTTTGATCATTCCATGGTGCGGGATATTGACTGGACTCTTTTTGTACAGCTGCTCTTCTGGCTTTTCATTTTCACCCTCTTGGTGCTATGTTAGAGGTTTCTCTTCGTATTTTTCCTTTCTTACATCGAAACAAAATCAAAATAGAGAAATTACACACACAAAAAAAGAGAAACACGTCACCAAATTTAAATTGCATTTTACCACATTGGTCTCAAGTATGTAGTGCACGACTGAAAACGGAAAGCCAAAGCAAAGCAAATAAAGCCCCCGCTCCCTCTCTCTCTCTCTCTCTGCAGCTTCGAGACTCAATAAAACCCCTAAACCGAACTCCTTTTTTCTCATTTATTCAATTTCGTATTCCATCCCAACGCGATTCCCAAACCCTAATATTCCATCTCAAACTGCGCCGGAAATGTCGCCGGCGGCGGCGGACTTTCGGTCCCCGATTACCTCCCCACTATCCAAACCCTCCGCCCGTCCTCAAAACCCCTCGGACGAGACGCCTTCCTCTAACCCCTTCAATTTCAATGCTCTCGGCTCCGACGGTCCAAATGTGCCGTCACGATCAGCTCGGTCGCGGCCGAGGCTGGTGAAGCATAGGAAGCAGCACGCGAGGTCGAGAACTTGGCTGGCCGAGCCGGGCCCAGAGCTCAACCCGTTTCGCTCGGTAAGTGCTGCTGATACTAGTGCTTCTAATCAGTTCACTTTTTCGAGTGGTGGTGAGGGCTTTGTGTTTGGCGCTAAATTGAGTGGCATTGGTGAGAAGGCTGAGGTGGATAGCGGAGATTCCAATGAACTTGAGAGTGTTGCTAATCAGGATGATGAGAGTGGACCGGGTAAGACTGATGCAAATTTGAGTAGCGAAAATGGAGAATCTGCTGGATATGTTGAGAATCTTGGTGACTCAGGGTGTAGTTCAAATGTAGGGGACCGTGAATATTGTGAAAATGAGGGGACTGAGAGTCAGGGAATTGGTAATCAAGCTGAGGGAAGGAGCTATAGTGGTGTTGGTTTTGTGTTTGGTTCCAGTTCATGTTTTAATTCGCTAAAGAATGACTCTAGTGGAAATGTGGAAAACTTGGTTGATGAAGTTGGCAGCAAGATGAAAGCTGATTCTTTCAAATTTAATAACGGGGAGCGCTCGTGCTCAAACAAGGTTCATGAGGAGGGAAGTTTTGCATTTGGAAGCGGCGGTAAGGAAGGTTCCGGCTTGTCGGATTCCAAGCTACCTAATTGTCAAGTTGAGGTGAAACCAAGTGATGAAGATTTAGGAGATTGCAAGTCCAAGTCAAACAGTCTGAATGATAAACTGAGTTCTGA
>BATV01082028.1:0-11874 GCA_000512025.1 Fragaria nipponica
CGTCGTCGTTGTGGCGGCGGCATCGGCCATCGAAGAATGGAGAGAGAGCAGAGAGAGAGAAGCGAGAGAAAGAGAAAGAGAGAATAAACGAGAGAGAAACTGGATTGGTAAAAAGAGTGAGGAGAGGGTATTTTAGGTAGAACAAAAAATAAATTGATGGGCTTGGACTGAAAAAGTGGACTTGTATGGACAAAAATATTAGGGTGGACTTATAAAGGATAAAATGTTGAAAAATGGACTTCTATGAAATTTTCTATATATATATATATTTACATAGAAGAGTTAGCAAATTCTATAAGTCTATAATAGCATTAGGCGGTGTGGTGTGCTAGAACAGTGGGGCACCTGTTAGGGCAAACGGGGCGGCTGTGGTGGTGGCGATGGTCATTCCAAATCGGTTGCTTGATCTGGGATGGTCGGGTCTCATGCCTTGTTGTATTTGATGATTATGTATGGTGGGTGGTAATCTACCCCTCTATGGCGCCATGGAGGCACATACAGTTTACTCGATGAGGTGACAACGGACGTCAACGGCGAGGCGGCAGCAGGGTCGTGGCTTTGCATCCAGGTTGCAACAATCTCTTTGTGTTGGGTCAGTGCCTTACCTGTTGAGGCTAAGAGGATTTGATTGGGCTTGGGCCCTCTATGGGCCTAGGTCATTGGGTCATTTTAGTTTTCTTTTTTCTTTCTCTTGGTTTTTTTAGTTTTGTTTTTTCAATTTTGGTGTTTTTTGTTTGTTGTCCCTCCTCTGTGGGTGAGGGTTTTAAGGTGTTTGTAGTTTAGTGTCGTTGGTAGTTTTAGTAGGGTCATGTTTGGTGTCATGTACAAAGGATATCAGTCTTATCATTGGTGTTTTCTTGTTGTTAATGTAATTGAGAGGTTGCTCCTGCATATAAGCTAGCGGTTTTGGTATATATAGTTCTTAATGAGGTTGTTTCTTCTTGAGGTTGGCTGCATATATGTTGGCGGTTTTGGTATCGAGGCTTCTAGATGGGGTTAGATGTAGGTTACATTTAGACCAATTCTTCATGCTCATTGTAATCATTGGTGTGTTGGTAGGGAGGACTGTGGGGACTTGTAGTCCACCCACCGAGTTCTCCTATGGTTGTAACATTTGTTGTTATCATATAAAGTTTTACTTTTCTAAAAAAAGAAGAAGAAAAAGTCTAGTACTGCATTAACATTTTAGCTTTGTGATTTCTTTGATTTTTAAAGTTCATCTTCTTATGTTCACTTAGCTACTCATATCAGTTTTTCATTTATATTTCAGTATATACCAATAGTCCATAATGACAGACATATGCACCGGCAAGGAAGCTCTACAAGTTCGAGTAACACAATCACTATTAGAAGCAATAATCTTAAGAAAGATGTGAAGTTGTCATTGCCATAAAGTAGATCAATATTTGAATGCCCCTTTTGAATATATTAATTATAGATTCGTTCCAAGTTTAATCGGAGTTGGAATTCTTCACTTCTTCTAACCCGGGGGACCTTGTACATGAACATCAAATATTCATACATACATAATATAGTGATAGTCCCAATTAGATTTGGAACCTACAATTCATGAGATAAGCTAGGATTCATGGAAGTGTTAGTTTTAGGTGAGAGATCGAGTTGAGCATTGAAACCAACTCATGGTACCAAAAAAGAAAACTCATGGTAAATTGATCTTGAATCAATCTGAACGTAATATATATTGACATAGAGCAACCCATAGAGAGTAGTAGGAATGCAACAACATAATGACATGATTCTTCAAACGCATTGAAATTAAAATTTGAGATGTTTATAGAGACCATGGTTGGGAGTCTCTCCTATAAACTCTATGGCCCCATTTGGTTAGCAGCAATGTCAGGATAGGGCTAGGAATTGATTTATTTTCCTTTCCCGACTGATATGGAAAGGAAAAGGTTTTGCTATTTCCATGTAGGTGTTTTGATTGTTATTGTAATTGAATTAGTAATTTTTTTCTATTTCAATTACACCATATTTAATAAGTCATAATAATGAACTTTAAATCTATAATTTCTAATAACACCCTTTTACTAATTACATATGTGATAGATTTAAGGAAATTTAAACTTTTTAGTTGTCTAATTTTTGTAATTTACCTTTGACGGTGGGAATGAAAATAGAATACCACCCCTAACTAGGTAATACAATTCAGGCTTTATAAGGGAGTCAATTTCCAGTCATATCTCATTTTTTTTTTCCTTTCCAATCTTCATTTACAACCAAGTAACACACTAGAATGGAAAATGAAACTGATTCCATTTCCATACCATGATTTCCCACCAAACAAACTATGAAAATGAAAATTGAAGGCTTTGAATGGGAATCAAGAGGTTTTTTTTTTTTTCTTTTTTTGGAAATAGTTATGGTTTTTCTCTTTCCTTTTTTTGATTTTTTTTCCTAATAAAATTATTCAAGAAATTATTCCTTTAAAATAGTAAAAATCCATGTCACTAATTTTGATAAACAAAAGAGGTGAGCATCATTTGAGATTCATATTTTGTAAAATATTTTGGTGTGTGTAACATTACTCTAAGAAAATATGGTGAAAATTAATGAATTAAAAGAAACTAATGTTAGATTCCATATCATTTGGTATGTGTTCTTTTGGTTTAAAAATTTGTAATTTCTAGCGTTTTTTGAAAATTAGAAAATTTCATAGAAGTTACTTTCTTAACATTTTATCCTACATAAGTCCACCTTAATATTTTACCCACGTAGGTTCATTTTGTGGCCCAAATCCATTAGTTTACTTCATATTATACCTAAACTACCCTTCCCTTCATATAAACCAAAATCCATCTGTTTTCTCTCTCTCTCTCTCTCTCTCTCTCTCTCAACTTCCGGCTTATCTCTGATTCCGTTGACGACGACCGCATCTCTGATTTCGTCAACGATTCTGTATCTTTGTTCCCGTCGACGATGACGCCTCTACGACGACTGTATCTCTGATTCCTTCGACGACGATGCCGCCTCGATGACGATGTCTTCGCCGGAGAGAATACGACAGTTAGATATGAAATTAGCTCTCAATTTCTTGATTTCGTGCTTCTCCGACCAGATCTCTTAGTCTTCAACCTTCGGCGTCGTCAAGTCCGATTTAGAGTCGTCTCTCTATGAACGTCGATCTTCTATTCCGATTTCCTCTCTGACGTCGATCTCCGATTTGGAGTCGTCTCTCTCCGACGTCACTGAACTGGTACAGAGAGGCTTCCCATGGCTTTAGTCAATGAAAAAGGAGGAGTTGGTCTGAGAGCTAGTACTACTGCACCTTTGCATAGCTTTCGTTGTATGGACATTGAATGATGTTAGTATATTTTTATTAAAGTGATAGTATTTTTAAATGTGTGTATTATCAGTATCTTTCCAACACAATGATAGTATTTTGTATATATGATCATAGTATTTTTCAATTTCTATGTTAGTATCTTTCTCAACCTTTAGTAATAATTTTGTTTTACTTGTTGGTAGTTTTTGATCTGTTTGGTAGTAGATTTTTTTGTCGGTAACATTAGCTATTATTTTGTTTGACGATAGTAGTTTTGGTTGGTGACAGTAATAGCTTTCGTTGTTTGCGGTAGAATTTTTTGTTGTCAGTGGTAGTAGATTGTATTACTAGTGGTAGTATCTTCTGTTGTCAATAGTAGCAGGCTAGTAGCTTTTGTTGCTGGCGGTAGTATCTTTTGTTGTCAGTGGTAGTAGCTTTTTTTTTGTTGGCAGTAGTATATTTTGTTGTCAATGATAATAGCTTTCATTGTTGGTGTTAGTAGTTTTTATTGCTGGCAGTAGTATCTTTAGACTTTAGTTGTCAGATGTAGTACCTTTTATGGTCGCCATAATCCTCACCGGAGGTCGGCTGAAAAATTCATCGGAGTCCGGCTAGAAAATTTATCGAAGATCGGCCGAAAATCTCGTCGGAGGTCAGCCGAAAACTTTTCTAGTAAAGAGAGTGGTTGTGACTTTTTACACTAGTAACATTTTTGTAAATAAAAGAGATAATCTAATTTTGTGATTGGATGACAGTCTGTAATTTTGTTAAAGTTTGATACTTAATATAAAACTCTATTTAGGCTTCGGTGGACTTATGTGGGTAAAATGTTTTAATGGACTTATATGGAAAAAAAATATTTTAAAATGGACTTATATGAAAGAAAATGTTTTAAAATGAATTATATGTAATTGGTCTTTGAAAATTTGGCTTGTTTGCAAAATTAAGATTTTTATTTCCAAAACTTCGCAGTAAATACATTTTAGTTCACAGAGCAAAATTGGGCCGTTTTCGTTCTAGGCCGATTGTGCATACAACGCCTAGAACAACCCCAAAAGGCCAAAACTAATCGTAAGCTACAACGGTCATCCCTCCTTCAGTTTCAGAATTGGGGCTTTAGGGATTGTGAATATCAATTCGAGCTGCTTTTGATTGAAACTCGATTCAATCTGTAGGACCTGTATATATTTGTATCAATTGACTCTGTTTTGCAGCGCGGCAGCATCCGGGTCAGTTTTCCTTCAGAAACTTGATTTTTTTTTTTTTTATTTCTGCGTTTTTTTTGTTGCACGAGAACCCTAGTATGCATTCCCGGGCGTGCAATCAGGTTAGTGTAAATGGTGACCGGATGAAATTTGAATTTAGTTGCTTGATCATGAGTCTTTTGGAATTTTGAACATTTGTTGAAATTGTCTTATGGTTCGATGCTTTCATGATATGATATTCAATCACCGTTATTGAATAGGAATATTAGTTCTCCATTACAAATTCACATCATTTATAATACTAAATCACTTAACTTGCATTTTCATATGCAATCAATCAGTTGATCTCTGTTGACACTTCCATCATTGTCGATCCATCGGTAGTAGAAGAAGTGTCTCCAAGGTCCTCTACTGGCATTTGTTGTGGATATAAGAAAGGCTTTGGGGGTATTTGGAGGCTCTCAAGTTCTCCTTCAAGCATCTCGACTACTTTACTCATTGAAGGGCGCTCACTAGGCTTCATCTGTATGCACCACAGTGCTACTACGATCATCTTCTTTATCGTTTTCTTTTCATCCTCAGTGGCATCTCCTATTTGTATGTCCTTCCCTTCATTCAACTGATCAGCTACCCATGTAGGAAAGTATATTTGGCTAAACTGGCTTGAATGCTCTATGGTTGCATTCAAATTCTTCCGTCTCCCGGCCATTTCCATCAATAACATTCCAAAACATCAGCCTTGTAGGAAACACCTCCAATGTTCTTATTGAATAGCTTAGGAGCTATGTATCCTATCGTGCCTCTTACAGCAGTCAGAGACACGATGCTATTATCCAATGGGTATAGCCTTGCTAACCCAAAATCAGAAACCTTGGGAATGAAATTTTCATCCAGAAGAATGTTATGAGGCTTGATGTCAAAGTGCAAAATTTGCATATTGCATCCTCGATGCAGATATTCAATACCACGAGCCACTCCAAGTGCAATTTTCAAAAATTTTGTTGAAGCTTAAGAGAATTACCCCTTGTTGTAGAAAAATGTGTTTCTCTAGAGACCCGTTAGGCCTGAACTCATACACAAGAGCACGCCTTGTTCCATCGACACAAAACCCAATCAGCTGAACCACATTAACATGGTGAATCCTTCCAATGGTTGCAACTTCATTGATAAATTCTTGTCCATTAGCCTTGGACTTTCCCAGCATCTTGATTGCCACAAGACGACCACTACGAAGCTTTCCCTTGTATACTGTCCCCAGGGCCGGCCCTGAGAATTCCGGGGCTCTAGGCGTAGAATGAAAGTGGGTCTCTCTGAAATTTTTTAAGATTTTCAGCTTAGAACATAACTTCTACAGCCTCGTGAAGCTTATTAACCAAGTGATGATTGAGATACGAGTCTCTCATCCTAGCTTCGTTCTTTTTCATTATGCAATAGATTGTTTTCAGTACAGAAAAAACATGTGCAAAGTAATTGTTAATGACTAAATATATATGTCGAGCTTATGAAAGAAAGTCCAGGAAAAAATGAAAACTAAACTCATAATTAAATACTCCAGTCTAGCTAGCGAAGATTTAGTTAACAAAAAAAAAAGTGACTAGAAAGAGAATCTGGACGGACCCATAAAAGCACCCGACAATCCAAGATTAATATTTAAAGAAAACAGTATTAAGAAAAAACATCTAATGAATCAAAGGTTTCTGAAAAATATGATTAGAACTTTGAATACAATGATGCATATATAATGAGAACTTGTTCAACATGAAGAGTTTCCTGCTTATGTTAATCATTTTATTCAAAAAATAATAATTTAAACTGAAACTAACTCCATTGGTCATCTCTTACAAAAAGGAATTTAGGGATTGGACAAAAAAATATTATTACCTAAGTTAAGTCGAGTAAAAAAAAAAAAGAGAAATATTTGAGAATTGACTCAATCAATCAATTGAATGAATGTGGGACATGTTTGAAAAGAAAAATCTGTAGAAGTCAGAACTACAACATGATGAGCTTTGCAGACATTACATGTCATAGAAGTTATATGCAGGGGCCCATCAACTCCGGGGCTCTAGGCAAGGACCTTCAGGGCCTATGCTCAGGGCCGGCCCTGACTGTCCCATAACCTCCTTTACCTAACTTTTCCTTGAAACCCCCTGCCATCTTCTTGATGTCTGAGTAAGAGTATCTCACAGGCATGAGATTATTATTGCTCTGCAGGAAGTCTTCGATTTGGTCGTACATTGACATGTGTCTTCTTCGCCATTTGTATATTAGTAATGCAGTTATACAGGGAAGGCCAAAGATAAGTTTAGCTGCTTGGCACATTGCTGTGGTTCACAAAAATAAAACACGTAAATGACAATGATTACAAATATTCTACAATACTACATATACAGCATAGACCATCTGAATGCTTTTTAATTTGTATAAATTGTATAAAAGGAATTTGAAATCCATCTCTTACCAAGGTAAACGGCACCATTGAGAAGGAACAGAGCAAGGTATCCAGGTCTATACCTATGAATTAAATATATTCCTGCAATGGAAGATTATATGGTATCAATGATAAAGCCAAGGACACACACAGGATATGTATAAAAAGGCAGAGAAAAAAGCTTACTTGATAATGTTGTTTGTATTGGCATCCACCATAATTCTAAACAGAGTAACGGACGAAAAAAATTTAGTACATGCAAGAGGATGGAGTAATCAAAAGAACAGCATTGCCATTTCATTTTTTCTAGTTCTAACAATTTTATATTCCTCAAGTATGTATGCCATTTTGCTTTAAAACATGGAAAAGAATTAAGGAAATTAAAAGATCCAGAAGTAGCATACTTTTCCCGAAGATCCAGGGCCGCAGATTGCATTCAATGGTGTTGAGGTCGAATCTCTTGTTGATGTTGTAAAACGGTAATTGACACATCTCACCAGTTTTGCATTTTCCACATCCATAAGTAAACCATGAGAGCTCAAAACCATTCACTATTTCATCACATATGCCTTCACATGACACCATGTTGCTGTTGGTTGAAGGTGATGCCAAAAGCATTTGTGATATTTTGCAGGACCTCCCCAAATCAAAAGAAGTTACGAAGCCAACCATGAAATAAGAATATTTGGAAGAATAGGTGGTGGTGATGTTGAGGCATGAAACTGTTTCAATAAAGAGAGTGGAATTCATTGGAGTTGCACAGGTCACAAGTATCATAGGCACATATTTTTCCAGGTAAGGAATTTCATAAGAAGGGAAGGTGTATGGATAAGCAGAGTTGTACTTGGTTATGGAGTGTAGTGGGGTGGAGCAGTAGTTCTTCTTCTTCTGAGCACCAGATTCCACAACTCGGATTGTGAAGTTATTGTAATGGATTGACTTCACATAATATTTTCCGGAGTCCAAGTATAGTACTGCAGTAGTACTATTTACCTCGCAAGATAGCTCAAACCTTTTGTCTCCACAGCTTTGATGGTCTCCTTTCAGTCGAAATGGGTAGCTTATGTAAATATCTCCACAAGAAGAGGTACAGATATCTGAAGGATCGGTATGGGACGTTTCTGAAATAACGGTAGATGGAAGAAGAAGAAGAAGAAGGATGATGGTGCAAGAAGCAAACAGGAGACTTCCCCTAGACATGGTGAACAAGGAGGCAAGCTACAGAGAGATAGAGATGAATAGTGATGGTTAAGTAATTGGAACTCCGAAGTCCACAAGTAAACCATCAAGATGTATCCTCTTTCCGGAGTCAACCAAAAAGACGATCAAACCATGACCTTTTTGGTATTATTTGGTCAATGCTGAGGATGCTCCAGTGTTGCATATGGACGTCTTGTGAAATACCAGTAAAAGGAAGAAGTCTTGCCTCGAATAGAAGTCTCCATCCAATAAACAATTAAGGTGGGTAGACCCAACGAACATAATCGTAGTGCATGATATGAGACAAACATGGATGAAAAGGTCAGTGTAATGCTCTAACCTTTTCAATCGAAAATTTGCTGAATAGACAAAATGCAGACTAGTTCAATCATAGATTTCTAGACTATTCAAATTGTAGATACTAAATCAGTAAATCCTGATATTCAGGTCTGGTTTGAAGTAGTTTTGAAAGTTAAAGAACTGCGTAAATTATAACTAGTAAAACATGGGTGAAATTTAATAAAACTTTAGGTAACAGGTTTAGTTTGGTGAGATGTGAATCCTCCTTTCATTGTTTCGCCTTACAGTAGTGATTGTTTGGGTGTTTCTCAATTTTGTTTTGGTTTGTTAGTTTTCTTTACTGTCTGATATATTTTACTATGGAGGTTTTGGTTTCATCCCTTTGCATCTTTTTTTTCTTTAATAACATGGGGAGGTAAGGAGGTTTCTTGCCTCTCTTAATCCTCCTTTTGAGCCAAAAAAAAAAAAAAAAACACAGTTAAAGAAACATCTTGCTTCAAAATTTACACCAAGTTGTTGCTGAAAAGTTGGCAAAAAGAAGTTTTCATAAGCTAAAAGCTACAGCTGCTAACCAATTGAATAAAACTACAGCTTAGCTGCTAATGGTCTGAGTTAAGCAATCCCGAACTAGACCTAGTCTCCATAAGCCTAGCACATCATATCTAATATTAAATCACTTGACTAACTTGCATTTTCATAAGAGATCAATTAGTTGATCTCTGTAGATTCTGTGTCATTGTTGATCCACCTGTTGTAGTTGAAGTGTCTCCACTATCCTCTGCCGGGAATTCTTGCGGATATAAGTAAGGCTTTGGGGGTATTTGGAGGCTCTCTAGTTCTCCTTCAAGCATCTCGACTACTTTTGTCATTGAAGGGCGTTCACTGGGCTTCATTTGTATGCACCACAGTGCTACTACAATCATCTTCTTTATGATTTTCATTTCATCCTCAGTGGCATCTTCTATCTCGATGTCTTTTCCTTCATTCAGTTGTTTAGATACCCATGAAGGAAAGTAATTTTCACTAAATTGGCTTGAATATTCTATCCCTGCATTCAAGTTCTTCCTTCTCCCAGCCATTTCCATCAATAGCATTCCAAAACTATATACGTCAGCCTTGTAGGAAACACCTCCAATGTTCTTATAGAATAGCTCAGGAGCCATGTATCCTATCGTGCCTCTTACAGCAGTCAGAGACACGATGCTATTATCCAATGGGTATAGCCTTGCTAACCCAAAATCAGAAACCTTTGGAGTGAAATTCTCGTCCAGGAGGATGTTATGAGGCTTGATGTCAAAGTGCAAAATTTGCATATCACACCCTCGATGCAGATAGTCGATACCACGAGCAACTCCAAGCGCAATTTCAAAAATTTTCTTGAAACTTAAGGTGCTCACTCCTTGTGGAAGAAAAATGTACTTGTCAAGAGACCCATTAGGCATGAAATCATATACAAGAGCACGCTTGGATCCCTCAACACAAAATCCAATTAGTTGCACAACATTAACATGGTGAATCCTTCCAATGGTCGCAACTTCATTGATAAAGTCTTGCCCGTTAGCTTGGGACTTGCCCAACATCTTAATGGCTACAAGCCGACCACTACGAAGGGTTGCCTTGTATACCGTCCCATAGCCTCCTTGACCCAATTTTTCCTTGAAATCCCTTGTCATCTTCTTGATGTCTGAGTAAGAGTATCTCACTGGCATGAGATTATTATTAGTCCGCAGGAAGTCTTCTATATCGTCGTACATCGACAAATGTCTTCTCCTCCACTTGTATATCAGTAATGCAGTTAAACAAGGAATGCCAATTACAAGTTTAGCTGCTTGTAGTATTGCTGTTGTTCCCAGAGATGGAATCATTAAAATTTAAAAAGACATTGTAGGCAAGCACAAAACATTTATTGAATGGCACTGTAAATGTTTAATCTGAATAAGATTTGGAGATCCATTTCTTACCGTAATAAACGGGTGCATTTAGAAGGAGCTGAACATGAAATTTAGAGTTATATAGGAGAAGTTTCCCTGCAATTGAGGAAAATGGATCATACAACTGGTTAATAAGGACAGAGAAAACCTTAATTGGATTTTTAACTCTAAGATGATTAATCGAGGGGAAAGATTACAGGTTCTTGTACAGTTTATCAATCTACCGATACATCAAGTAAACTAATTCAATTAGTCTATGTTTGTACCAAACTAATTCATTAATGTATCACTACCTTGATGTATGGTAGAACTTCTCAAAGACCACTTGTGAATGTAAAGAAAAACAGAGTAAAACAGCACTTGCCTGAAAACTTATTCTTTATCGGGTCATACCAGCGTTCTCCTAAATTGATGAATAAACCAATTGGGATTAGCATATGGAAGTCGAATAGTGAAATTAGATGGAACATATGTTTGACATTTTCCCCTGGACATGGAAACCAAAGAGATAATATCCAGATCAATGTACCTGAGGATGGCCTACTGCACTTGATAGTCTTTAGCTCCGGTGGGATGTCAGAGTCGTACGACGTGTCGCACACCTCATCAGTTTTGCATTTTTGACATCCATAAGTAAACCATGAGAGTTCAAAACCATTCACTATTTCATTACATATGCTTTCACATGACATCAGGTAGCTGTTGTTGATTGAAGGGGATGTTAAAAGCATTTGTGTTACTTCGCAAGAACTCTTCAAATCAAATGAAGTTACAGAGCCAACCATGAAATAATTGTATTTGGAAGAATCGGTGGTGGTGCTGTTGAGGCATGAAGCTGTTTCAATAAAGAGAGTGGAATTCACCGGATTTGCGCAGGTCACAAGTATTATTTGCACTTGTTCCATGTAAGGAGTGTACCAGGAAAAGAAGCTGTATGGATAAGTAGAGTTGAAGGTGGTCATAGAGTGTAGTGGGGTGGAGCAGTAGTTGTTCTTCTTCTGAACACCGGAATCGACAATTCGGATTGTGAAGTTATTGTAATGGATCGACTTCACATAATACTTTTCTGATTCCAAGTATAGTACTGCAGTAGTACTATTTGCCTCGCAAGACAGCTCAAACTTTTCGTTTCCACAGTTTTGAGGGTCTCCTTTCAGTCGAAATGGATAGCTTATGTAAATACCTCCACAAGAAGAGGTACAGATATCTACAGGATTTCCGGTATCCGACGTTTGTGAAATAACTGTAAAAGGAAGGAGGAGGAGGATGGTGTAAGAAGCAAAAAGGAGACTTCTTCTAGACATGGTGAGCAGGAAGAAGGCGTAATGAAACAGAGATGATAAGGGTAAATAGAAATGTCTATTTAGTCTGGAACCCTTTAAATTGTCAAGCTCTATCAGCTTTCTCCAATCCACCGTCAAGCCAATCATTTGGAAGATTGTTTATGCAGTCTTCTGACATTGGGGTTGCTGTTGCTGCAAATTCATTAACTCGAATTGATAGCTGGTATGAGGAGACAGA
>BATV01081967.1:0-17103 GCA_000512025.1 Fragaria nipponica
TTTAGCCGACGAAAAAAAGCTTCGTCGGCCTGGTTTTTTTTTTTTCGTCGGCTAAACTCTTTCTTCTGGTAGTGTCTGCTACGTCGGAAAGGGGAAAACAAATCGGAAATTTGAAGTACGTATATAGAGAAAGTATGTAGACTAACTCTATGTCTACTATAAATATGTGTATAGCATACATCAAGCTGTGAGCCGTTCGATCGTCTTGAATTTTGAATTGGTAAACGATCAGACGGCTTGCAACTTAATGTATGTCATACAACTGTGTATAACAGCCGAACCCTATGTCTTCTTAAAAATAGCAATATATCCCCTGCCACATGGGAGGACTCATGTCAAATACGTTGGACTAAATCCTAACCCTAATATGTTTCAAGACTTTCAAACATGATCATTCTTTTCGCTCAACCTTAAATTTTCTCAAATTTGCTTCAGTTTGACCAATTAGTTAAACAAGTTAATTTTCAAATTAGAATATTGAAGGATGAACATCCTCATTATAAAAAGCTTTTTGGGTGTTGATAAAGGAAAATTCTAATATGCATGTCTGCATACAATACAGACAAAGTGTGTGGCCATTATTCTTTAAAAAACTAACAAAAGGATCATGTAACGACCATTTACCCCCTCAAAAGGTGTAATGACCCGACCCCAAAACTATAATAAGTAAATCTAAATATTTATCAAATTAGGAACTCAAAACTCAAATAATATTTCTGAGTATCCAATGTTTAATCGAGCATCAGAAGAGCAATACTGAGATTCACTTAAGGGATTGAAGAGCATCAGTATTTTTCTGTGCCGGTTTTAGTATATAGTAAATAACTAAATATGGTTGCCAAAACACTTTCCAAATAGGTAATAATCTTTTTTTTTTCTTTTTTTTTTTTCTAAAGAAACAGATAATTATTTTCTCAAGAATATTGGTAGATGAGGGAATATACTTGCGTCCGGAATCTCATGATCAATTGTCCATTTGTTTAATGCAATTGGCTGAGCAAACGAATTTTGTTTACATGTAATGGTTTTTTGCAGAGGTGATATTTATTGGTTAATCAAACTTTTGAACGGTTAAGATCATGCTTTACATTACCGAAAGTATGTAAATAAGAGAAAGTCCAGATGCACACGTACATACTAGTCCGGACGCAAGTATTTTTCGTAGAGGAGCTTGCCAAAAGATGGTCATCTTCCACCATTTTGATCAACAGAATCATTTCATTTTCCATCATATGATTACTATTTGTTATTTGGTGCCAAGAATAATCACATATGCTTGTTCGTCCAATTAAAACTTAGGGTGTACATGCACTGCTTACATCTTTGTAAATAAAATGGCAATTGTTGTTGTCTTGTTGAACGTCATCAAGATAAGCTTCTTCATGTGGCATTATCTATAAGATGTAGCATATATACATAATAACATTCTTGTTTGTAGGAAGAAAATATTACGTATATAATGAATGGCATACGTTTCAATAATATAAAGACCAAAACAGAAAAATAATGATTTTGATGATATTCAAAACCCACTTGTTGAGCGTCCACTTTAGTTCGTAATCTCTAACCAGAGAAGGTGATCGATGGCTCTATATGTCTTCCCAAGTTGTCCTCCTTTTTGACTTAATATTGTTCGTAATGCGATCATTGATTCATTGGTTGATGGGTGTTTTCTTTCGTCATCAATGTGCTTATTAGATATTCCCTTTCAAATCTCTAGCTTGTTTCTTTTGTTAATACCTTCTATTTTTCTTGTCTCTAATATATGAGGTTATTAAATACTTTGTAATATAATGAAACTATTCTATTTTTTTAGGGGAATGAATAACTTCATTGATTAAATATCATTACAATCCTAAAAGAGTAATACTTCCATAGACAGAGGGATAACGGTAAAAAAATTATCATAACAAACAGTTAACTTGGCTTCTCTAGCTAGAGTATGTGCTATCTTGTTACTTTCCCTCCTAACATGACAAAGAATGGTGGAATCAGCCTGTTGTAGTAGCTATTTTAGATCTGATATCAAGAAACCCAAATTAGAATGGTCCAGGGAATGATTTGTGACTGCATACACCAACCCTTGACAATCAGTTTCCACAATCAACGGCACCAAGTGATTTGATAAGGCATATTCCAACCCGTTAATCAGTGCTTGAAGTTCTACATGCCGTATAGAGGCTGCATGAGGTAAAAGATGCCGAAACCCCCTAAGAAAGGTTCCATTAGCATCCCGAAAAACACCCAAAATTCCTGTTAAACAATTTGGGTTATCGAAAGCAGCATCAACATTAAGTTTGACCCTTCCATTAGGAGGTTTCTGCCAACCAACTCTAGAACCCCAAATAGGCAGATTATTACTGACGTGTACCTCACGGCATTCACCATACCAACCCAGAATAGAAGGAATAACCTCAGATGCTGGTTTGGCTTCATTCCATTTGATATGTAAAATAAGCAGAAAATTATGGAGCAATAACAACGCATGTGTTTGAGCGTAGTTGATATTTCGGTCCAAGACTAGATAATAAGTTTTGGATAACATTTGGGCTAGTACCTGTGGCTCTTTTTAAATTAAAGCCTACTAAAGAGTGCGAGCTTCAGAAGCGCGCGAGTTGGTTTCCTACAAGGACTGTAGCGCCCCGCGAGGTGAGGGGACTTGCTATTTGAGTTCGCATAGGAGACTACAAGGTTTTTGGATAACGCAAGGGCAGTACTTGTGACCTAGGCGGAGTTTGGTTGTGCAATTGGACACGTGTCATCTAGATGTTTAGTTCGCGAGCAAGACGTGTCCTTGTGTTACTCTAGTTGTTGAGTCCGAATTGGATTATGGTTACATCTTTATCAGTTGGCTACGAACCCCTATAAAAGGGAGGTTCGAGGATCTCTCTACACACAATCAAATCATACACAACTAAACAACTCTTTGAGCTTCTCGAAAACCTAAACGCTAAAGTGCATCCCGCCTTAGCTTTCAGAGCTTGTTCGGTCCCTCGTTTACTGTCCTGATTAATTGCTCTGCTCGCTACCCACAGTGAGTATCGATTGAAAGCGAATAGGAGAGCTACTCGTAATCCCTCGTCCGCGAGGTGGCACCGAAGCCCTACTTTCATTTGATTAGAAGTCCAGCACACGCGCGGTCCCGTCCCGTGTCCGCGCGGTGGCACACCTACACCCGTTGTATTACTTTTGGTATTGCTAAGTTACCTCTCTACCCCTACTAAGGATCGTGACCAAAACAACATATATATGAATAATTTTGTGTTGTTTATCATAGAGAGAATAATAATAATTCATCAAGGTTGGGAATCTAACCGTCATAGAACTGTAGAACCAAATGAACCAGATCATAATAAAGGACATCAGGATTTTAAAAAATAAATAACAAACAAACAAGGAGAAAACAATTCATTTGCAGATTGCAGCATATAAAACATGTGACAAAAAACAAGCGTGACGCCGCAAAGCATGGCGATGGAGTTTCTTAGCAACATCCCTACCAATATAAGAAATAGAACACTGCTTCCCAAAGCTTCAGGTAATCAGATATATATAGAAACCTTCATATGCCCATTAACACACAGCTTCAAAATCCACTCAGACCTCCGTAACTCACAACTTCAAAAAATAGAGTGAAGTCTTGTACAACCAGCTGAAGTTTTCTAAAATCAAGTCTATGGAAACCGAAAGCTTCTCCAACTCAGACTGGGCTCTCTTGGAGTCGATCCGCCAACATCTTCTTGACGACGATTTCGACACCCAGTCGGCATTTTATGCAGACTCTCCTTCTCAAAGTACTTCCAGCTAGTGGCGGACGCAGAAAGTTTTGTAAGTGGGGGCAAAAAAAAAAAAAAAAGAGTTGAGGCTAAGGAGCCTCCAGACACGACTCAGTGTTCATTTCCACTCCATTAATTTGTAGCTCTTCATGTAGTTAATCTGTACTATTCTGAAAGTTATCAAAGTCTTTTTCACCAATCATATGAAATACTAATCAAGCACTATAAACTTGCAAACTTTCCAACTTCGATACTTCAATATATGATTTCAAGTTCAACCAATGCAATAAGAAAAAGATCACCTAAACTGATACCCAAAACCAAAAATCTAGAGAATTATTGATTAGACACGATATATAGGATATATTCTTTTGTGGATTAGCAGATTTTTAAACAATAGATGTATATGTTTAAGTCGTGATGGGGAAAAATCAAATGAACATTGACATATATAAGAAGATGATTAGTAGAAAAGAAAGTTCACCGGGGGCAACTGCCCCCACTCTACCCCCTATGCGTCCGCCTATGCTTCCAGCTCAAACTGCACTGACATATCGAGCAGTAATGTAGAGAAAGTGGAGGAGAATCATGCATTCACTAGTGAATTTGAGGCAGAGGTGGCAGCGCGTGATGACCATGCGCCATCGGCACATAGGCATTTTAGAGGGGTGAGGAGGCAGCCGTGGGGAAAGTACGCGGCGGAGATAAGGGACCCGAAAAAGAACGGGACGAGAGTGTGGCTCGGAACATACGGGACGGCGGAGGACGCAGGCTTGGCTTACGACCGAGCAGCTTTCAGAATGCGTGGCTCCAAAGCTAAGATTAACTTTCCTCACTTGATCGGCACGCATGATATGGAGGTCGGTTCGTGTACTTCCCAAACGTTCAAATGGGTTCGTTTGTTGCACAAACCCTACCTCCTGTTTCACAACCTGCTCAAGGAGCCACAACGATTCCTCTACCAGATTCGTGTCTCTTTCACCAGCTCCCCGTCAACAGAGTAGGAGGGTAATGGTTCTCTTCCTATGACTACTGTTGCTCATATTGATACTTCATTACCTAGTGGTGCTGCGTTTTCTGTTGGTTCTATGCCTGTTGTTCAAAGTACTGTTAGTGGTGGTTTGTAAAAAGCCACAGGACAAGCGTAAAATAGATGATTTTGCTAGTGGTTCTACTAGACAGGCTGCGTTCATCAGTTTGAATGGGAGTTCATCTACATCTCAATTTGGGGATCCAAATTTTTATACAAAATGTCCATACATGTTTCTCGCACAATGGTAGAAATGTGGACAGAGTATGACCACCACCCGCCAGAGCAAAGCAACATGCGGGAAATGAGATTCGAGAGATTACGAATCTTAGGTTGCTCGTCACTGCTGATCGTAGGAGGGCTACAGAGCTTGAACACTAAATGATGAACTAGCTTCAAGACGTCTCTTACGTAACTTGCAATACTGGGGTCATTTGGTTTAGGCAGCTTAGCACGGCTGTCATCCATGCAACTTTACGGGGTCTATCATTGTTGATATCATTGGCGAACAGGTGCAAGAGTGAAACTAGTAGTTCTTGGCTCAGAGAATAAGGTCGCATCGCCAGTATGCCACAAAAATCAACCTACAAAAATGTTGAAAACAATTTTCAAATTGACAATCCATCACCAAATTTGATAACAACCACCAAAAGATTATCAAATCATACCGCATCACATATCAATGCTACAAGGTGAACATCAAGGTTTTGTAGAGCAATTGCCAAAGCATCACCAAGTTGCGGTCATTCACCAACCTTAGCACCACCATTGTTTGATCTAAAGGCCCCACAACCTATCATGCGTATACCAAATGCTTCTTGAGATCAATATAGCCAAGGAGATCAAGTACAATATGTCTAAAATAGAACAAACCTTCTCCTGGTGGCCATCAACCAGTTCTCCGCTTGGGGTTTCAATCGCTGATGATGCCGAGCTACTAGCTCCCTGTAGATAGATACAACACAATGCAATGTCACATGTAAATACTGTACACCATAGTGAACCTAGAACACACATTAGAAAGCAAAAGCAAAGCTAAAAATGTACCGATGGTGAATGCACATGCTCAAAATGATATTGAGCGGCAGTTATATGTTCGGCCGTTCCTTTCTGGAGTGTGGCACTCATTTTCTCAAACATAGTTTGAAAATGTGCCTTGATTTGCTCGGGTACAATAGCTTCAAGTTTTGAGTTGATTGATTTCTCCAATTGATTGAATGCATCATAGTTTAGCTGCACATATGATGAAAAGTCATAGTTAACGGAAAAAAAAATGGACAAGAGAACAAGGGTTGATTACACAAAACACACAACCATAACACATGCAAAACATAGAACCTTTTGCTCTACAGCCTGCTCCATCTTTGTCAGCTGGTTTTGCATAACGCTTAACTGCACATATGATGAAAAGCCATAGTTAACAGAAAAGATAATGGACAAGAAAACAAGGTTTGATAACACAAAACACAACCATAACACATGAAAAACATAGAACCTTTTGCCCTACAGCCTGCTCCATCTTTGTCATCTGCTCTTGCGTAACTCTTAGCTCTACAGCCTGCTCCATCTTTGCCATCTGGTTTTGCATAACGCTTAGCTGCACATGTGATGAAAAGCCATAGTTAACAGACAAGATAATGGACAAGAAAACAAGGTTTGAATGTTTGATAACACAAAACACATGCAAAACATAGAACCTTTTGCTCTACAGCCTGCTCCATCTTTGTCATCTGCTCTTGCGTAACTCTTAGCTGCACATATGATGAAAAGCCATAGTACGTTAACAGAAAAGATAGAAAGAACATGCTAATATACCAATTCACCAAATAATAAATGACTTGAAGACTGACTTAAATGGCAGTAGCATAATTTTGGAGAAGATACTAATTAAGCCTACTTTACTAAGTTAAGCTAGCTGAAAATAGTTGGTACGTTTGTAGACATGTGCAAGATAATTAAATGCCCAAATTTTACTGCACTCACCTGATTCATCACATCCTGCATTGCATTTGGTGTTTGTAGTTGCGATGTGGTTGTGGCGGTAGCCGACCCATATACTTTTGCAGACTGTTCCTGATCTTCCTCTACAGAATGAGGCTGAACAAGTGGTTCAGACATGCTGGCACCATCACCTTGCTGAGCTTCCTTAATTTCTGAAACAACATTTTGGAGTTCCCGTTGGGAGCCAAATTCATGAATTTCAGTAGATCTTGCATCACCCAAAACTTCGACTTCTACCCCAGGATTCCTTACATCACCGTTAACAAGCACATCATGCATAATTTGAGGAACTGCAGCTTCCCCAGAGGGGGGACTTGATCTTCTATCTGCTTCATTTGGTGTTTTTAGATGGGTTTGATGTTTGCTAGGAGGACTGACCACACATACTTCATCTTGTGCACTTTCCGGCTCACCACTCCTCGCATGTGTATCATGTGGAACAGTGGAATCCGAGTTCTCTAAACCTGGTTTCTTCTTTTTCTTTGTCTGCTTCTTCGCATCAGTATTTGCAGTATTTGCAGAAGCACTATTTTTTTTTTTTGTGCTTTTCTCTCTTTCTGCTTCTGCCTCTTTTGTCGATTCATCTTTGTAGTTGTCTTCACATCTCTTTTCTGCTTCTCCTCCTCATCTCTTTTCTGCTCCGCCTCCTCATCTCTTTTCTGCTCCGCCTCCTCATCTCTTCTCTGGTTCGCCTCCTCCTCTCTTCTCTGCTTCGCCTCCTCCTCTCTTCTCTGCTTCGCCTCCTTCTCTCTCCTCCTCTTTTCCTGATTCTTCTTCAACTTCGCCTCTGCAGCCGCCTTCCTCTTCTCCTCCTCAGCCGCCTCAGCCGCCTCCTCCTCCTCCCTCGCCCACTCGGCTTCCCACTCGGCATAGGCTGCAGCCGCCTCAGCTTTCACCCTAGCCGCTTCAACAGCCTCCTCCTCCATAACCGCCTTAGCAGCCGCTTCAGCCGCATCGGCATCCCATACTATTTGCATCGTCGCCAAGTTCAGGGCGGGGTTAGGGTTTGGGGCAGCCATTAACGGGTTTAGGGTTTGGGTGCCGACAGCGGGGTAATGCTCTCGCTCTTTCTCTTTCTGCGTCTCACTGAGGTTTTCTTATATGGGGTTTTAGGTTATCAAGGGAAAGGGATTTCATTTTCTTATATGGGGTTTTGGGTTATCAAGAGATTGCATTTCTTTTTTCGGAAACTGAAAGGGTTTTGGTGAGCCCTATGCGCCTGGACAGCTGGGGAGTTTGCGTGCGTTAGGATTATCGATTTCATATTTTGCTAGGGACAACGATGTCAATTACGACTTCAGAAGTGAACCGGAGACTCCGTTTGGTTAGAAAGGGCACAGACGCACAGCCTCTATCTTCTCTCTCTGGAGCAGAGACGGTCTTCACCGTCTTCTATCTTCAAGTCTGGGTTGCACTCTGGCTCTCTTACTTTCTGTAATTCTGGGTCTCTTACGTCTTGAAGCTCGGTAAGTTGTTGCGTTGCTAGGTTTATTGGTTTCCCACTTGGTTCCGATTATTCAATCTGGGCATATGACTAATATCAGCAATATGAGATGAATCTTATATATGAGAATTGAGATGAGACATTGTAGAATTGTAGAAATTTGCATATGTTTTGGACTGCTTGTATGAATCAAGCATCTGCCAGTTTTGGTATGCAGTGTATTTTGTGCATCTTTTTGGTATGCTATTGCTGGCAATTACGTATGCTTATTCTCTGTGTTTATTGTGCACCAATGCTGATGAGCAGGATCCTCTGCGTGAGATACAGATCTGCTATTTTTGATTAGAAGGTGATGAGTTGTTAGCTTATTGATGTGATGAAGTATAGTTGGCACCTGGATCATGTCAGTTTGAGTTTCTCTCATGCCCTTGTGCAAAGCCAAATTTATTGCACATATTAAGTAGCGTATTTAGCGACTTCCTAAGTTAATATATGCTGAGAAGTGAGAACCATGACCATCTGATTGCAAAGAGTGAGTGGGGGCAGCAATTTGCTATTTTCAGATGACATTTGTTGATGTGGATATAAATTGCTTTACCTTCTGTACGATAGTTGTTAGCAGATATAGCTGGGTGTTAAGAAGGCGCATTAGAATATGTCATGTGTTTAGGTCTCTTCTGATTGCATACTAATGAAATAATGCTGCTTTTCAACTGTAGTAACAGTTGGTGTTGGGATGATAAGATACTTTATGCTCTAGTGGTGAATGATAGAGTTAGTTAGCACTATACAAAACAAAAATCCATTTTTCATTTTTATTTATATAATTACAAGTTAGAAATTTTCTAAAGCCGTATCAAAAGAGTGGATGTCTGGGCTCATCAAGGAGTGGCTGTATCAACAGAGTTGCTCATGAGGCAGTTGCTGAAACTAGATGGCAACAAAGCCGAAGGAGAAGCTAGAATGCAGCGGAAGGCAGTGATTTGCTTCTTTTGCATTGCAGTTTCTAAATTGTGGAATTTGACTTTGCATGATTATCGAGTTGGTAGTTTTGTGTCACTTGTTGGTTTCTCATGGGAGAATGGTGTATTGTGGTTTATTTCATCATATGCCTGCTCTATTTCTAACAAAATTTCATCTGCCGGGATGCGGTGGATTCTTCGACATATTCCTGTGGTGAATTGGCAATGCTGCCAAGTATGAGGAGGGATTTCCTGTTCGGATGCTATTTAGGCTTTTACCTATGGGAGTTAAAGAGTCTCACCCGGAATTTTGTAATGCTGGGTGTGCGAAGTCTGTGAGGAGGGCGCTTTGATGCATATGTTTTGTTCTCAGTCCTTGTCTTGCAAGGTCAGCTTGTTGCACGATGTGCAACGTCGTACACTGGAATATGCGCTTTCCAAATATCTGTTTGTAGTTTCATACCTGTTGTCCATTGGGGGCTAATTTTGATGACTTGCCACATAGTAGAATCCCTCTGGAGAGCTTCCACTGATGTCATTGCAGTATTCAAAACGAAATGAGTTCACATGTAAAGTAGATTAATTTGAGGTGTTGGCGTGTTTGTGTTTGACGCTCATATCATTCTTAGAGTAGCACTATGTTGCAGTAGGTATTTGTGATTGGAATCCATTTTGTTCTCGGTTTTAAATCCTCTTAAAATTTTCAGAAGATTTTCATTTCGCTCGCATATGTCCCCGCCCCAACTTCCTAACCCATAATGGTGCACATGCATTCCTGCAACTTAGTAATTTTTTTGTAATGCTGAAATAAAACTATTATCAGGTCTTCTGGGCATTTTCAATATGCTTGGACGCAGTCGCGATTATTCCACAGTTAGTTTTGTTACAACAAAGTGGAAATGTGGATAATTTGACAGGGCAGTATGTTTTCTTTCTGAGGTAAGTATAATACTCATTCCCTTTCCCTTATTGTCATGTGCTGTAGAATTGAATAACTCAAAGGTGTCTATTACTTGAAGTTTAAGTGAATATAGTGTTCTCGTAAATTTTTGCTTTTCTTAAGTATCATTATTCAGTCTGATTACCAGATGCGTCCCATGTTTCTCTTGCCACATGTTATGGAATTACAAATGGGTCAATTCTGTTATTATTTTGTTTATCGATCATAATTGAGAAGCCATTATTTGAATTGCCGAGTTCTGTAACAGTGATCGTATCTCAATATATACAGTAGGTTTTCATCTAATGAACAACAGCGTAGTGCCAATCTCGGACCCCCATTTAGCTTGGTAATATTGATTCTGAAACCAAGATGTCTAGCTAAGAAATGTCTGTATTGGATGCTGTATTGGATGTATGCTAGTTTCTGTTGGAGTCTGAGAAATGTGCATTTCTGAGATACCCAGAATAAAGAACCACATTGTATTACATACAAATAGAATATGAGAAGCAATACCCATTATTCATTCAGAATCATGAGCTGTAGTTATTTCATCTTTTGGACTGCTAATCTCTCCACTTTTGGGAATTTTTTTTAAGGACCCTTGATATGAGAAAGAAGGAGAGAATGATATTTCTTTGTTTGTTTTGGATAGCAAATTGTGTTTAACTTTTTATGGTATCTGGACTACACAGCAGGATGGATGCACCAATGGCTGTGTGGTAAAACTCAAAATGTAAAGGCAAAAACTGAGAATCTGACATGTAGAGTCCGGGTGTTTCATACCATAACATTTAGTTTAAACACGTAGCTAGTTGTAGAGTTGGTCTCTGACTCTCTGAATAATGTGGTTATGAGTATTTTATGGATTGTGTTGGTAATTTCTTCCTTGCATAGATGCTGAATATATTGGAATTAATAAAACTTTACAAATGCAGCGGTTTAAGCACATAAAATGGCTCCTAATGGTAGATTTAGAGGTTCTGGGTATGCAACTGGGTAGCATCTTTGAACTGCAATTTTATTTTTTTTTTTGATAGCAACTGCATACTGCGATTGATACAAGCACATACAGCATAGGTAAGTCGATTGGATCTCTTAATAATTTGAAGATGAAGTTGGTACTAGAAAATACGAAATAATCTGACAGACTAACTAATTTCTTCAGAACCTGTGGCAATGAAAGTAATCTAAGAGACTAACTAATTTCTTCAGAACCTGTGGCAATGAAAGAGGGCTCGATGATAAATTTTCTAGCTACAACCAACAGACCATGTGCGCGCGGATTTAGTCGAGGCATTGAGCTTCACCACCATGTCGAATGGAAATCTTGGTAATGCACTGCGAGAACCCGAAGAAGCTGCTGCATATATGTATTTGTTTAGATATTTTGCCATCTCTTGGTGAAAACTGTGTTTTAGTACTGTTTGTGTGTTGTGTGAAATAAGTGGAGATCGAGTCTACTCTCAATCTCTGTAGAGATTGCCCTTATGCTAAGCGGATTATTCAAGCTCATCGTATCATTAAATTTGTTATTGATGGGGACAAGTGCATGGTACTTTTTTTGTTGTGGGGATGTTGGAAAGAAAGAAAGGAGCGTGTTTGGAACCGGAAGGCTCCTTAGGCTGCTCATGTTAGTGCGAGTCTGGCGTATGTTTCGTCTTAATGAATTTCGGTATCATAATGCTAAGACAAGTTGTAAGCCAAATAGAGTGGCTTCAGTGAGATGGAAGGTATCCTTCTATTGGAATTTGGAAAATAAATATGGAAAAGGCGGTTGGGGTTTTGTGAATTGTGATACCATCTGCTGAACATGTAGAGGTGATAGCATGCAGCAAAGCAGTGGAATTTGCACAACTGAATGGCTTCTTCCCAGCCAATTTGGAAATGGATGCAAAGGAAGTACAACGTCAACTATCTGGGTTGTCTGATGCTAATTCTAGGGTCTACAAACACTTTTGTGTTAGGGAGGCTCTATGAGGATTTAAGTGCATCTCTAATTTCAGCAAGGAGTATAGAGAGTTTCCTGGGTCAATAGACGAGGGAATGATGCAGCCCATACTATGGCAGCCTATGCTTGTTCATCGGAACAAGATGTTTTTTCTTTTTCAAAACCTTTCAAGTTGCTATAGCAGCAGATATGTGTAACTTTTGATTAGCTAACTATGCTTGATAAGGGAGTTGCCATTTTGATTCAAAAAGATGAAGTCCATTACCTCCAAGTACATACTAGCTGAAAAATGCAACGCTTTTCACAACTCACATTAGTCGATTCAAATTTATTTGTTGTTGCTATTATTACTACATTACTAGCCGTGAGAATTGGCATAAATTTCCGTTTTATCTTGAATAATTTGGGTGGGTAGAAGAGTAGAGAGTTAGACATATCACATATCTGACAATTTACGGTGTTGCAGCTCCTAATATTGGTTGTGCTTCAATAAATGAACTAAGATAAAAAATGCCTGACAAAAGCAGTACAAAGAAACATTTCATCACGAAATTTAGCATTACACTTCAATTGGCATAGTAAGGGGCTCAAAACAGGGTAAATAGTATAGTGAACACGTTTAATTTCTGAGATTGTGGTCACAAAGAGGAGACATCAACAGGTCTGGGAATGTCATGAACAAAAACTAGGCTTTAATACTTGCCTATACACTTCCTTCTACCACCTCTCAACTCTCATCTATATATCGGATGACGTCTCCTGCAACAGTACAGTGAATGTTACATTATAGTTTTTTTTTTCCCCCTTATTTATCAACATGGGAAGGGGACACTGAATTTGGAATCTCTACCAAATTTCAGGAACAGGAATAAACTAATAATAAAGTTGAAACTGTAAGAGAGAATCAATGATGGTGCAATTCATTTGATAAGACATGCCCCATTAGTAGATGAAAATAAGCACGAAGGTGTATTGAATTACCTCTTTGGTCGACTTCGGTCTTCCTCATAGTCCATCACTCCACCAGGTTCGGAGTATATCTCCTCATGCCCCCGGAAGTCATTGTCGGCCTGCTTACAGGGTGGAACTTCTGCCACAACGTAAGTAAGACACATCGACCAACATATCCCAATTTATATACATAAGACTTGCATGTGAAGTGGGAATGAAAAATAGAACCCATTAACTGATTACCGCCTTACATTCAAATAAGTAGATCATGATAACCTAATTATATTTCTACCTGAACTCTAACAGCTATAACCAAACTAGATAACAACAAAAGGCACAGATTTACATAAGTCCACCAATCAATATAAAGGTTAATAAACCTTTGAACAGAAACCACTCCAAAGCGAACATAATGTCTTTCCTAACCTCTATTGCCCTCCATCATCATACAAACAAACTCATATATGCATGCACACACGAGAGACCATGCTGCAAATTGCAAAATGGATGGCGGTTACCCATGGCTTCTAATATTTAAAATTATCCTCAAACCAGAGCTTCTGAAATGAAAATATTGAAAATCGCAAAGTATAAAACAAGGTATCCCACCCAGTACAACAAACAGAACCAACTCCTAAACCCCTCTCAGCCCTTCTAACACTCTTTCCTCTACCTTCCTCTATTTGTTCCCCCCTTTCTGATGTGTTCATCCAGCTTTAAATGATTCATTACAAAAGCATAAATGCGCACACCTGATGTACATACATACAACACCAATATAAACCTCAGATGCAACTTCTACACTTATTAGGTTCCCTGATAACTGCAGAAGCTATATAAAATAACAATGGATTAAACTGACCTTCAAAGAATATGTTCTCTTTACTTCTTCAGCCTTGTCTTCAATTTCCTTTTTATGCTTCTTGTTCAGTTCAGACATTTTATCAGCCCAGCTCATCTTCTCTTGAATTGAGATAAGAAGGTTATCTGACGTAACCAACCTATGTTTTCCGCCATAAGCAGTTTACATGTCAAGAAGATATTTTACAAATGATAGATGCAACAGAAAAAGAACCAAATACTCGAGGCCATGAGATTTGTTAACATGAATATAATACCACATCAACAGTGGGGGCAGTTCATTTTCCATTTCAGTTGGCAAAAACAAGGTTAATCACTTAATCTAGTGCCAAGTAAAGGTAATTGGCAAAAAGGTAAGAGAAGCACCATACACGAGATTGATACCTCAAATGTTATGAAACTATCCTGCAATCCATTTAGGGCCAGACGTTGCTGTTTTTATAATACTTTTACTATACATACATGGCAGAGACCACATCCTTATTTAGCCGTTTTTCCACAAAGGTATACTAATACACAACCTAATATAGCTAGAGTAACTACACTTTTCTTATAAAAATCAGAAATGTTACCAATTTGATAGTGTCTCGATCATACTCCCAAGTTGTTCAGGTCTCGGATCTCTTCCTGCAGCAAATTGGACCTACACTTTCCAAGATAAAAAATTATATACTTCATCATGTAAACAGACCAAAACAAAACAAAAGAGGACAGGAGGGGGAAGTGAGAACAAAAACAAGGAGAAAATAAATCTGAAAGCAACACAAATCTCCAACCTCAAAGCATTTTCTTAACTGGTCCAACTTTCCCCTTACTATGCCCTGAAAGAAATCAAACAATATAATAATCAGCACATGTTTGACTACACTCTTTAGACAAACTGATCAAAATCTCCAAAAATGATCACCCTTCACCCCAAGGGAAAAGAATACGCAGATGTATATACAATCCACACAACATTGTGTTATGTTCAAAAGGTTATCTAAAATACCAAGTAAGAATGTAAATCAAGTTATCTTTTTGTAAAGATATTAGATCCATTGGTTCCAATCCATCAGTAATGCGTGATATTAATACATTACAAATATCTAGAAACCAGACTTACTTGTGCTGTCAGAATCGAAGGTTATATTGGTTTTTTTTTTTTTTTTTGATACATTCTGTTTTCTTTCAGGTCCATTAAAATATGATTCAATTTAGTATGGTGGCAAATTAAGGTAGAAGAAAGAAAGAATACTTACCGCATACATGCACTCATTAATGAGAAAATCCTCGAGTTCACGTACATTTGCAACATCTAACTGTTGCATTAGCTGATCATATGGTAGTACCTGGAACAACCCTCAAGAATATTAATATATATATATATATATATATATATATATATATATGCAGAAGGCTGCACACGCTAAAACAGTAGTGCTGATGATAACTATACAAGTTTGCTCGTATGACTAACTATGGAACTTGCCTAAAGTAGGTTACTTGCCCTTCCAAATACTTGTTTCTTTTACTTGTACTTTAAATAATGACATTATAAAGCTTGAGTAGTATTAAGTGCAGAAGTACAGGCTTCCAGTAATCATATTCAAAACATATAGCAGTAACAACTCTGTAAAATTAGACAAGTGAATCATCTACATCTTCTGAAAAAAAAAGAAAAGGAAGAAGGGGATTATGATTAAGAATCATACCTTGTTTGTCTCTGCAAGTGTAAGCACAGTTAACTGCTTTAGCTTCAGTGCTTGATCAGGGACCAATTGTGGAAGACGACCGGCATTACCTATGAATCAACATAGTCTCAGTTTCTGACACCCAATCACAATATGCTTGAAGGCTTAAATAAATACATAATACGAGAAATGGAAGAGAAATAGTTCTCTATGCATTTCAAAAGAAAAACGTAATACAAGACTAATCATGGTCCAATATTCAACAGAGTGATGAATTGGGTTGCCACTAAAAATGGGCTTTCTGTGCGGGAAGGTAAAGTATCTTCAAGGCAGTATATAGTTGGCTGGTTATTTGTCTTTCTCATCCCTGCAACTAGTACAAGTGTTGGAAATGTAAAGATAAAATTAAAATCAAACAAAGTAGAGCCACTGTTCCAATGACAAACTGTCAGCGCCTGAAACTAACACACAGCCACACACACGTGCATACACAGATGTATATCATGGCCTATTATAGATGATGATTTTTGGTGCTCATTAATTCATTACATCGATATACATGACCAAAGGATGATTTGCGATATGGCGATAGTATTTTGAGCCTGATCAGTGCTATCTAACTTCCATTTCACTGAAAAATAAAATAACCTTAGGTGAACCACCTATTCGCATCCTACCTATATCTGTCACCTTATGTGGCAGCTCATGTAGCATAAAGACCATCCCGTCACAAGATTTCACCAAATAACGTAGTTTTGTGACATAAACAGCTGAATAAGGTGCAAAGTACCATCTAAGGTATAGGGCTTAGAATCTATTATATTACTCCCTATTTTCATCTCAGGCATGCAAGTAGAAAAGAAACATCAATGATTCCAGTACAAGACTACCAAAAGTAATCAAGCCAAGAATAAAGTAGGGAGACACAAAACGAAGCATGGTTAGCATACTCACTCTTGTAATCACTCCATGTGCCGTGCGCAAACAGACGAAGCACATCCAGGTACACAGAATTCTCTGTTCCTTCAAGCTGCACAAAAATCCAGTTTCATCAGAACAAAGTGCATACAATAAATAATCCAGATAACAACAACAAGAAAAACAATCCAAAGTCTCTTAGGCTACACAACAATCCGATTTCGACACTATAGCTCATATCAATCACCTAATCCAAACAAAAAAGTAATAATTTCGAGACATCATATTCTACCGCATCCATTGGTGACGTCATATCCATAGGATTGAAAATCTTGCACTGAAGTTTGAGTTTCTAAGTAAAATGTTGAGGAAATTTGAAGGCGGAAAGAGAAATCGAAGCGGGAACCTGGAGAAGGGAAGGGACGGAGAGAATCTCGGAGAAGGCGAAGAGGGAAGGGTGGGAGGTGGCCTCGGAGACGAGGGAGGCGAGGGAGGCGCCGGTGAGAGACGAGGCTTGCTTGACGAAGTGATCGATGAGCTCCTCTTGCTTTTGCTCCATGTCCATCTCTGCGAGGTCAAGCTAGGGCTTTGGTTTC
>BATV01081548.1:0-15773 GCA_000512025.1 Fragaria nipponica
AACTTTTGTCACATTTGTTCTATTCTTTATTTCATTTTTATGTCTACATGCTAATGTTTTGAACATTGATAGTATTAACTCGGAGTCAGCGCCAAGATGAGCTTGTGAAGATGTGTCCAGATGGCATTGCTACGGTTGTTCGTCGTCCAAAAACAAATCCAGATGGGTCTGAAATTGTTTGCATAACTGAATATGAGTTTCCCGATTGGCAATGCGACTCTTTGATGAACAGATTCTGGGAGGTATATATTCAGTCACTCCTTGTAAAACTCAATTGCAAAGTTTCTCATATTGGATGCAACATCATCCATGTATGATCTTTTTCTTTTCCTGGGCAGGCAATCAGAGAGGGTGAGACATGGAACGCAGAGTTCTACGGCAGTGTGCTTCCGGAACATTGTGGTATTGAAGTGGACATCAACAAGGCGATAGATAATCGTATCAAAAAAAACAAGGCGAAAGATAATAGCTCTGCTACTCCCCCTAGCTAATTCGGTTTAACAAAAATGACTATTCCGTAGATCCCTTTTGTGTAATTTATATTTGCATTTGAGATGTCCAAATACTTCCTTTGTATATCAGTTAAATATCATCTCCCCTGCAGTATTTAAAGTAATGTGCCAAGATCTCCTTTTGTTCTGGGTTTTGGCATTGAGTTTGCTTTACCCGATTTTTGATTTTCTTGTTTGATTGCTTCTCAGTTCAGGTTAGTGAAGAATTGCAGTACTGGGAGATGTTTGTTCTAGCCGGCTCTTAGTTTGGTTTATATTCTGGGTATTTGATTTGGTGGAGTACGTGATGAGTAATTAAGAGTGTGTGCATGATGCAATATGGTGGTCCGAGTGAAAGAAATCCTAAAAGGGATCGAGTTAATGGCATTTAACCGTATACATCCCCGTAAAAAGAAGAACCCAACTTTATATATAAACTGTAATTCTACAAGGAGACCACAACAGTCATGTATGTATCCTTTGGATCTGAGAGACCACAGCAGTCATGTATGTATCCCTTGGATCTGGGAGACCACAGCAGTCATGTATGTATCATGGTGGTCCGAGTGAAAGAAATCCTAAAAGGGATCGAGTTAATGACATTTAACCGTATACATCCCCGTAAAAAGAAGAACCCAACTTTATATATAAACTGTAAGTTTAGAAGGAGACCACAGCAGTCATGTATGTATCCTTGGATCTGGGAGACCACAGCACTCATGTATCCTTCAGATACAACTGCATACCACAGCCATACCTCCAATATTCCTCCAATATAATCTTCGGCTCTGAATCTCTCCTTGCTGATAAGGATGAGTTTCCGTATGAGTTTTGCGAAAAACAGCTCAATTACTATTGTGATGTACGTTACTCGATTATCTCGATCACCTTAGTTTGCTCTTCATGCCCGTCTTGTATACTATATATGCACCAAACACTTTAATCCTATATATACATGTTTTAAGGGTCCGATTCATCACTCAACATCCATGATGCATCTGCAATTCCAAGTCCTTTGCTTAGGCTATTGTTATTATGTTGTTGCATAATAATTTATGTGATTAACTAATTAGGTATTATGGTCACATTATTTGTCAATGAATTCGAATCTATTTGTGGGAACTCGCAGTTTCCTAAACGACATTTGTGGTCTTGACGTAAAACCTGATGAGTTAGAGAAGGGGGACGTCACTGATGCTGCAGCAGCAGCTCGTCTTTGAACAATGGCAATGCATCTTTTGCTATCGATGACAGACATTTCGATAAGTGACTTATTGTGATGTATTGATGTAAGACCTTGCATTGTTAGGGACAAGTTTGTATTTCAGATCAATAAGAACTCAAGATTTAACATAACTACATTTTACATGGACACGTGTATATCAACACTGTCGGATCATGTCACATTTTCCATAATTTTGAGAGCTTCAAAGATGGATAGGTCATGGTAATATGGTGCAGCACCAATTCTGAGTACGGACGAAGCAACTGTTTGAAATTTTCGATCTGCCTTTTTTTCCCCTACCAATGATGCCTGTAAATGTGATAGTGCAATAGTGCAATCTAGCTACATCAACTCCATGCTCCTATAACCCAAATTTTCCTACTTCCGTGATCCTAAATAATAGAGACTTGTGCGGTGATTGAGTGTTATCATCGATATGATCATCTACGTGACTGTCTCAAATAACAAACTTTTGTCACTTTACTTGCAAACTTATAAATGTTCAAATTCATTCCTCTATACCTAAGTTATCCTAATTTCATGATCTCAAATAATAAAATAGTGTGGTGATTGAGTGTCGTCATCGATATGATTATATGCCTCAAACAATTATAAATGTGATCATTTAAAAACTTATAACTGTTCAATCTTTATTCATCTAGCCATAGTGCATTGATATCAAGATTTCTTGTTAGTTTCGGGGTGCTAATTTAATTTTTTTGGATTCTACGGTACATAGATGCTCCATGTCACATTGTCACCTGAAGTGACAATGTTCAAGACTCGTACAAAAAGATTTTACAAGGAGTATGTTGGTGCTTTGACTTCCACACGAGTTGAAGCAATTGCTTCTTCACCAGCAAGTCAAACCTAGTCCTAAAAAAGCCCAGAGTCCAGATGACATATATATTCAGCATCTGTAACTTTTGAAATGAAAATAATCAACACCACACTCGATCATGCCTACCAGAACAACTCTGAGCTCTACCTGTTTCTTGACCCTCACAGTTTCACTACTCTTCCTGGTAAATACAAGATCACAATTTAGTCTTCTTTCAGTTTCAACTACTTGGGTTTCTCTGAAATGGGAGGAAATATGAAAAAGTTATGTGCTTTACTGGTTTTGGTTTTCCAGAAACACCCAGATTTGCTTGGCTGAATTTAATTACTCATTAAAGATTGTTGCTTTTTCATGGGTTATTAGGTTACAGGGCACCAAGCTTTGAATTCTGGGCAATACCCTGTGGTGGTGAGCACTTGGCCTTTCTTAGAGGCTGTCAGAGCTGCTTGGAGGGCTGTGGATAATGGGCTCTCTGCAGTTGATGCAGTTGTTGAGGGCTGTTCGGCTTGTGAGGAACTCAGATGTGATGGTACAGGTAAAGCTTCAATCTTTGATTCACTTGAGTTGGGAAAATTTCATCAATGTTTTTTTGTGCTCTTGGGAATGATTGGATTAGTGTTCAATTGTAAATGCTGAATTTAGTTTTTATCTGCTTTGTATTGTAGTCACTTTGTATGTGCATTAGAAGAGGAAGTGTTGCTTCTCTAATTGATAGTGAGATTCATGATTCAGTTAGCTATGGACATTAGTTTAATTGTTAGTTTCTTGGATTTGCTTGAAAAACTAGAGTAATATTTCAGTGTTGCTTCTTCTGGACTATGCAACTTCAAATGATATTACATTTGTATAACAAACAAGTGGTGAAATCATAGCTCGAAAGTCTTTTTGATATTGAGATTTGTCATGTTGATGGGATGCATAGCTATCATCGGCAAAATTTTACTAATCATATATTCATATTATTGGGACAGTTGGGCCTGGTGGGAGTCCAGATGAGAATGGAGAGACGACAATCGATGCTCTGGTCATGGATGGGGTAAGCAGTATATTCACATATCCCTTCTGTTTTTGTCCTTGTTCTTGTATTACCGCCTGTTATGTTGATTGCTCTGATTAGTGATTATCTGTTATATGTCTTGCTAAGGACATCCATAGGTGACGATGGAGGTTGGAGCTGTCGCTGCCATGAGGTATGTCAAAGATGGAATCAAAGCTGCTAGATTAGTTATGCAACATACTGAACACACTCTGCTTGTCGGAGAGCAAGCCTCAGTGTTTGCCATTTCAATGGGTCTTTCAGGACCAACAAACCTCAGTTCATCAGAGTCTATGGAGAAGTGGACTAAATGGAAAGAAAATCACTGCCAACCTAACTTTTGGAAAGACGTCGTACCTGTAGGTGGATGTGGCCCTTATCATGCAAAGGACTTCGTAGGCTTTTATGATGAGACATGTTCAAACACCACTCCGGTAGGAAATATTAGATCAAGTTCTCATATTGGTCTTCACAACCATGACACCATATCAATGGCAGTTATTGATAAAGTAAGTTAATAATCTCTGCTAGATTTTGTTGTAAACTTTGATTACACCAAGTCACCATTTCTTGTCCAGATGGGTCACATTGCTGTTGGTACATCGACTAATGGAGCTACATTTAAGATCCCAGGGAGGTTAGTTATACCTTGACAGTTTACTGGTTCATCTTATATGTAAAAGTTACAGCACTTGTTATTAAGTTATTATCACAAGTATTACTTTTGTGAATTTTGGTTCAGCTTCTGTAAAATTCTGTGTGTGTGTGTGTATCACAAAGCCTTTATACAAGATACAAATGGTTGGCTTCCTATCTGCCTATTTGCTTGTTGCTGTTAGATATGACTGGATTGGTGTCATAAAATCTAATCAAATAATGATGAATTGTCAAATTTATCACCGCACTCACAGTTTGAAGTACTGAGGAATTGCTTTCTTTACTGCAGGGTGGGTGATGGACCTATTGCAGGATCTTCTTCATATGCTGATGATGAAGTGGGTGCTTGTGGTGCAACTGGAGATGGTGACATAATGATGCGTTTCCTTCCGTGGTAATGAAAATAAAACCTTTTGTTTTTATCTGAATTGCTGGTAACTTTTGTTCCTGGTCTGTTGGGTTTTTCGTTTAAAGAAAATATTCCTTTGATGGCTGAAGCATTGGGATATTGCTGTGGGATGTCAATTGGTCAACAATTCTGAATTTTACTATCCCTTTGGGTGTTATGAGTCACTGAGTGCATTTTCCCAAAGCCTTGATCATTATTTACCCTGCAAAACAATGCCTTGAAGTTTGTAAGTGTAGAAGGAGAAGCTTTATAAGCTGCTGCATTGAGGCTTGTGTTCCAAATAGAAGAACCAATCTTAGCCATCCTGTTTTCAGCTCTGGTTACTTGTGGAAACTACTTCTCAATGTTTCTTATGTGGTTCATGCACTCAGTATACTATCGTTATGTTATCTATGTTTTACAAATCTATATGATGCTTGGTTTTCCACTTTGACTTTGTGTATCTTGTCCTCAATTGGTCTCTGGTTTTGCTGTCATGATAGTGTATATCCATTAGCAAACTTCTGCTGATCCTCTACTGCATTTAGTCACTTTCACTCTATGAACCTGACAATGTACTTTGTTTGATTACCCAACAGTTATCAAGTTGTGGAGAGTATGAGATTGGGGATGGAGCCTAAGCTTGCTGCCAAGGATGCAATATCACGCATTGCGCGAAAATTCCCTGATTTTGTGGGAGCTGTTTTTGCAATTAATAAGAACGGCGTGCATGCTGGTGCTTGCCATGGGTGGACGTTTCAGTACTCGGTGAGAAACCCAGACATGGATGATGTGAAGGTTTACACTGTAGTGCCCTGACCAGATAAAGGTGGTACATCAAGTCTGTATTGTTCCCAGTAGATCAGCCTTATTCAGTCATTCCTACAATGTAGGTACAATGTATTCTTTTCCAGCTCTGTAGAGATTTTAGAGAAGACTTTTGATGGACACAACAATACAAAACCAAAAGGCATTACATCTCTGAAGAATGAGTTCAAAAGATTGTATAGTCAAATTTCAATGCTGACGAGTTTATTTATTTATCTTTCCGGGCTGGAAACATTACCAGATTTATGTCGTCTTATAGTTAATTTCATCTTAATATCTCGACATTTTATACCACGAATCACTCTTGGAGTGATTCGTCTCATAATGCACCTTGATTCTAAGCAATCAGCATCATTCTGTATTGATTGTAGACTTATTCTCTACCTACATGTACATCATATATATGTAGCTATTGTGATTCAATACAATCAAGACCAATACATTTCTACAGTAACAAATCATTCTTCACTAATTGGTGAAATTAGAAATATTTCTTATAGCATGGTTCGTCGTATCAGGAGATGACATGGGGGAACACTTATGAAATGCAATGAAATATCAAAACATGCTTATTATCTTTCTCATAAGAGAATTCCTTTACCATAACCTGACTATTTGTAGAGCATGATTTTTAAGCCGTATTCCACCAAAATATATGTAACAAATTACTAGTCAATAAAGAAAATAAAGAAATATATTTTAAAAAAGAATAAACAAGAAAGAAGAGAATTTAATATTGAATATAGATCTCTTGCCGAACCAACGAGCTCGCCAAAACCAACAACGACTTTTTAACCCATATTTCCTCCCGGAATCTGCCAAAACTCCAAAACCCGTCACCGGTTTCTGAATTTTCCACCTTCTTCTTCTCCTCTCTCTCCATTTTTCGATTAGTTGATCACCCTTTGAGCCTCTAATGTCCTTCTGAATGGAACGAGACGATGTAGATGGCTCTCTCCCACATTCACAGCTTGATTCCCAGCCCTCCATTCTGAGCTGCACGCTTTCATTGGACCACGTTGGCCAAGTTTGCCTCAACTTCAACTCTGATGGGTTGTCTTGGACATTGCTTGAGCCATTGGACAATGTAAGCTTCTTCTTCTAGCTAGTCTTTCCCATTGTTTGTTTTCATGTTTTGGGTTGATAAAAAATGGTGCTTTTGCTACTTCAGGATTGAAAGTAATGCTCTTTTTGTATTGGTTGTGTTGGTTTTGGTGTGGCTTGTGCTTATTAGGCCTCAAGGGGAATTGGGTTGTTGTGTTTTTTGATACCTGTATGAGTTCTGTGGAAAACATTGGTCCTTTAGCTATAGTTGATCATTGTTGCTTTGTGTTGGTTTTGGTTGTGTTATGGTTATGAGGCCTTAAAGGCAAGTGGGTTCTTCTATTTTCATCATTGTTGTGAGTTTTGTGGGAAAGATCAGTTCTTTTGTTGTAGCTGAACACTTGTGTTTGTTTCCCTTTGATATTGTAATGTATCATAGGCAGGTAGCTTTTGTTAAACTGTGAACATTTATGCTTTGCTTTAATGTCTAATATATCAGGATGACTCAACTTGTTTGTGCATCAAATTTGCTTCAAAGGTTGCAACAACGGATATCAAGTTTTCAGATGTGTATGCTGTTGAGCTGATCGGCTATGGTGTGATTCACGGACCAAATGTCTCGAATGCTCGAAGATGCCTCAAGGGTCATCGTGAACATGACTCTGAGGTTCGTTCAATTTCCTTTCCCTGGTTATGTGTGCTTCAAAACTTCAAGTCCCTCATCCAGTAGTAATATCTTGTGTATTTACATTGATGCAGAGCTACCGCTTTACAGTGCATGGTTTCCAGAGCTCAAAGACTCTTCCGTCAGTTCATGTCCTTGCTACATATACATTTGGTCATAAGGATCTCCACATTTGTCAGATGTGGGTCCATCAAATCAATGCTTCTCTGGACCTACAGCAGGGGAGGCCAAAGAATCTTCTGGTATGTATTGTACTTAGCTAAACACTAAATTCATTTTCTTGTTTCATTTATAAGTAATTTAGTTGGTTGATCTAAATGGACATAAAGTGGTAATATAATTCTTTTCCAGAAACTTTTTCTGCTTGGCTAGGTTTTTGTTCATCCAATGAGTGGGAAGGGAAATGGGTGCAAAACTTGGGACAGTGTGAGTCCTATTTTCTCCCGCGCTAAAGTGAAAACAAAGGTAAACGTTCAGCTTCTTTATTTTGTTTTTATTTTGGTGGGAACCAAGATTGCTGGAATCCTGCATTTAATAAGTCTACTGAAAAAAGTGATAATGCTAAATTGCATACTGCTATAACAAGTAATATATCACTTCCTCATCAGGTGATTGTGACCGAAAGGGCAGGGCATGCCTATGATACGATGGCAACTATAGGAAATAAGGAACTTATTTCATATGATGGAGTTATAGCTGTTGTGAGTAACTTATGATCTTTTTGTCTATTCTCAAGTTTGCTTAGGATTTATCCATCTTATTCCAAATTAGTGATTGTTGACAATTGATTTGCTTCCAGGGTGGTGATGGTTTTTTCAACGAAATTCTTAATGGATTTCTTTCTTCACGGCATAAAGCTCCATATCCACCAACTCCTTCAGATTTCCTTGATTCTGCTAGTTGTAATGAGAGTCTCATTGTGAATGATCCAGATCCAAGTGACACCATTATTGAAGCTTCTTCTCAGAACAATGAGCAATCTCCTCTCCTCTCAAGTTCAAGTGATAATGGCTCAGGAGTCTCAAATATCAGTAAGCATGATAATCAGATTTTTCCATACAAGTCAAACTTTACTTTTAATTTCTTGTTTAAGGTGACATATCACTGGATATATCTGAAAGTAAAGTGACTGGGTTATGGTTCTTGCAGTCTGAAGATTAAAATTTAAATTTAAATTACATTAAATTATATGTGTATATATACTAGTGCCTAGTACCTGATTATCGCCTTTTCTTGTTTTGAAAATCCAGCTGATCAAGAGCCTGAGTTCTCCTTCCCCAGTGAACATTTAAGATTTGGACTCATTCCTGCTGGCTCAACTGATGCCATTGTGATGTGGTACTCCTTCGCATTTTTTAATCAACATTAAGATCTTTCTGCCTTGTTATTTTTCCACTACACCAAACATGAGATATTTGATCTCAAAGCATATTGGTCTTCCTATTATTTCAGCTGATACCCTTTTCTTTGGTCTATCAAAAGGTGTTCACCGTTCTTTCTTCTTTTTTTCAGTACAACAGGAGCTCGAGATCCTATAACATCTGTGTTTCACATTGTCCTTGGTAAAAGAGTGTGGCTTGATGTAGCCCAAGTTGTGAGGTGGAAAACAGAAACTACATCGAAGGTTGAACCTTATGTACGCTATGCGGCTTCTTTTGCTGGGTAAGTACTCATTCTAACTGGTGTTAATTGTTATTGCATATTATCCACCCAAATCACGGCAATTACCTTTTACTGGATCTAATAGTCAGTACCATCTCTTATTGTTATGTGCTAACAAGCCTAGGCTAACAAGTCCAAAATTCTGTATAGATAACTAGTGGTGACTTGATTATTAAAAAAAAAAAATGGTAACTTATGCAAACTTACCTAATATATATCTCACATAAAGTGCTGTTCTCTAAAAGCCATATGCTCAATATCTTTAGGTATGGATTTTATGGAGATGTCATTACAGAGAGTGAAAAGTACCGTTGGATGGGACCTAAAAGATACGATTATGCAGGAACAAGGGTGTTTTTGAAGCACAGGTAAGTGTCTATTTGGTCATCAAATTTTAGTCTGGGACTCCCATAATTATAACGACTAGGGCTCAGACCATGAATATTGTCTGTGTATGGATCCAGTACCTATGCATTTCATTGGTTTCTTTTTTTTGCATATGCACACCACATAGATTGTTTTCATTACTTACCTCTATATTATACACCGCATATTTTTTATTTTGTAAATTGTATTTTTGCTTAACATTAAGTTGACTAACTTTGTGATATTTCCTATATTGTTCAGGTCCTATCAGGCTGAAATAGCATATATAGATGTAAAATCAGAAGAAATAAATTCGACTTCTGAGAAAGGTAATGTTGGTGGTCGCAAGCGACCATTTTGGAGGTCTAATAAATCTGAAAAAGTGATATGCCGTGCCAACTGCAAAGTTTGTTGCTCCAAGCCTACTCACGGGTCCCCAGATGATTCCCGTACGACCCCTTACTCACAAGCAGGAGAGACAAAATGGTCTAGTTCCAAGGGAAAGTTTCTCAGTGTTGGTGCTGCTGTAATTTCTAATAGAAATGAAAAGGCACCTGATGGTTTGGTGGCTGATGCGCATCTTTCAGATGGTTTTCTCCATCTCATATTGATCAAAGACTGTTCTCATGCTCTCTATCTTTGGTAATATATAGTTCCCCTCTCAGTGCTCCTTTTTATGCCCTCTCCTCGGATAGTTGGATAATGGCTGATATAGTTTCCCTATTGAAACTAATAATAATAATATTTATAATTAGTTAGGGTTTTACAGTTTATGATCTTTTGATGGCTTATGCAAGATCTTGATCACCAAAAAACTTTTTATGATGAGTTTGGGGAGCTTTGTTGTGTTAATTCCCACTGTGCCAAGTAACATGGTAGTCATGCTTGCTAATCATGTTAAAGAGTTGTGACTATTTTGGAGAGAAATACATGGAGTTTTGATGCCAGGTCCTGAAGATATTTTGCTTCTTCTATCAGTTCTATGTGAATTCATATTAAAGCCTTTTATGCATGATACAGGCATCTTACACAGCTTGCCAAGAAAGGTGGAAATCCTTTTGATTTCAAGTTTGTGGAACACCACAAGGTATGATTTCACAAAACATGCTTCATTTCTCTTTTGTAATCTACATCGTCTCACTTGTAAATACTTCATATCATGGATGCAGACCCCTGCTTTCACATTTACTTCTTCTGGCAATGAGAGTGTTTGGAATTTGGATGGCGAAGCATTTCAAGCACACAAACTATCAGCACAAGTATTCCGTGGTCTTATCAGCTTGTTCGCAACCGGTCCTGAAGTTTGATAGAGAACAAACAACAATGGGTGTGTTATTTTGATGCATATAATGTACATTGATTTTTAAATTTATTCTTTTGGCTCTTTACATGGAACTTCAGAAGGAATATATGAGGCTTCCTCAGCAATTTTCATGTTCAAGCTCTGTAACCTAAACTCAGATTAGTGTCGTGTATCATAAACAGTTTTGTGTAACAACTCCATATGATGAAATAAATTGCAAAGAGCTTCTGACTGAGATAAACAATTGTCAAGTCTGTCGTGAGAATAGATTATCACTGATCCAGTGAAAGGGTGGCACGTGGCGCTCATACGTAAACCCTTCCAGTTGTCTGTGGTACTCTAGACACAACAAGAAGATTTCAAAGTGGAGACAGGTATTTCCATTAAGATGGTGGTGAGTGTTAAATGGTCTAGTAATGGAAGACTCGGCCAAAATCAAAGTCTTGCCTATGACCCGGTCGTTAAGTTCTGAGACGACTCCAAAGTCACTCCATTGGATTTTTCACTGCAAGACGAACACATTCATGTCACAGTTGTATATGTTACATTATTTATCCATTCTGGTTTATATAGCAGCACTCCAATTCAACCCTCTTTCTCCTCTGCTTCTTTTGCCATGTCTACACCAGCGGAGTAAGCAATCTCTCTTTTTCTCTCTGTATGATGCGTTCGAACTTTCGATCAATCAAGTTTGAATGATCATGTGATTTAAGTACCTAGTTTCTCATTTGACTGATTACAGTAGGTTCTTGTCAAGCCTATTTATATCTGAATTGGGTACTCAAGTTTATAGGATTGGCACTGGTACTTTGTTATAATCATCTTGGGTTTTAGACTATTAGTATCTTGGGGTAGAAGGAAGAAAATTGTTGTTAGGTTCCAATATTTTATAGTGGATAAGATCAATGCTCGCTCTTCTGCTACATTTAGTAAAAATTATGGAAGTGAGTATATACAAATCGATCGAAGTCTGTAATCTTTCATTTGTCCATTGACAGAATTAATCTCATTTCTTCGTATAAGTGCAGATACTACCGATCTCTACCTCCGGTGAGCAAGACCATTCTAGCTGCCTGTTTGATGACAACAAGTGCCTATTACCTGCAACTTTTTGATTACATGAACATTTCTCTGGATTATGGCCTTATCTTTAAACATTACCAGGTAAATCAAAAAATCTAATGTAGTCTTTAGTAATCCAAGAGGCTGCTCAAATTCATGTTGTCCACTTTTCTTGCCAAATAACATATGAGGAGCGTTCTGAGAAAATCAAACTCATACTTGTTCTTGCTGATCACCTCATCATGTTTACTAATGATGATTAATTCACTGAAGGTCTGGAGGCTATTTACCAATTTCTTGTTCCTCGGGCCCTTTTCACTCCCGTATGCTATGGAGATTCTTATAATGTGAGACAAGTTGCTTCTATAGACATTAGAAAGTTATAGTTGTATTAACACTTTAATACTGCCTCATCTGAAGGCCAATGTTACTTTGTTTATTGAAAACTTCACATCGTAAACTTAATGATGGTACTGCTTCACATTAAGCTAATTGATCATCTTTTTCTATGCATAGAGCAAAATATGGTGTGTCACTGGAGAAAGGACCCTTTGACAAGAGAACTGCAGACTATGTGTGGATGTTCATCTTTGGAGCAATGTCGCTTTTGGTACTTACAAAACTTCAGCAAAATATATGCTTATTTCATATCAAAAATGGATATTAACATCATATAGTACTCTACCTGGTTTTAGGTGCTGTCTGCTATTCCATATATGCGTCCTTATTTTCTGGGGTCTTCTTTGGTTTTCATGATTGTCTATGTTTGGTCTCGTGAGTTACCAAATGCACGCATTAACGTGTACGGGCTTGTTCATTTCAAGGTACACATATATCACCTATTCTCTTTGCCTACATTCTATGTAAATGCTATGAAATTGCAGCAATATTTCGTAATTGAAACTTTCAGAAAGTTTTTCTGTGCATTCATTTTGTGAGTCTTGACTCTTGACCTTTATGGATGGTATAGGGATTCTATCTTCCCTACGTGATGATGGCTATCGATTTGTTGCTGGGGAACTCTTTGAGGTCAGCCATAAGAGGGATAATTGTAGGACATCTCTACTACTTTCTAACAGTGCTTTATCCTCTTGCTGGTGGAAATTTCACGCTCAAGACTCCTCTCTGGGTGTATCCTTTTTCTTCCAGAACACATTGCTAATTTATCTATCAAATTTCATTCACTAACCTCTGCGATATGAATCGAGTTTAAAATCTCAGTTTTGACAAGCAAAATTGGTGACACACTCATTTAGTGATGGACCTCAGTGCATGAGCTAGCATGGAAGAATATTTTGAGACATTTTCCTTGATGAATGAATGCTTGCAGGCACAAAGTAGTAGCCTACTGGGGTGAGGGAACACAGATCAATGCTCCAGTGCAGAGCAGTCCACACGCAGGAGTTGTATTCCAAGGAAGAAGCTACCGACTCAACGGAAATACTCGACGAGCAACCACTCCGGAGCAACAGCCACAAACAAACACCGTGCCACAGCCTAATCAAGGTGAAGGAGTGGCTTTCCGGGGAAGAAGCCATCGACTCGACCGTTCTTAGTTAGTCTTTCAAGCTTATGTACGATTCCTAATCACTATGTATCACATCTATTGACATGCAAGTGATATTACCTTCCATGGTTAAGGACTTGTCATATAAACAAATGCATTACTGGAATTACCAGAAAGATGAGACAATGTCTACATCTCACCGAGCATATCAAACTCCGACCCCTACAAAAACCTAGTTCTATTGAAAGGTGAGGTAACTAAAAACCCTTCATAGAGCATTCGAACTACTAATGTGGATCTTATATCTTTATAAATATTTCTCCAGTTGGGAGCAATAAGGCTCCATATTATCAATTCAAGCAATAAGGGTCCATGGAGGCATGGGGCTTACCTGCATAACAAATATGGAACCCATCATTTAGTAATTGCCTTTCAGATTTGGCAAAATGTCAGATGTCAAGATCAAGAACTAAGAGGAGGTAGTCTAGTAGAAACAACAAACAAAACGACAGAATCAAAATTATATACGACTGAAAGAAAAAAGAGTTGAATTGAAAGTTGTTGTGAGGGAACTTCAAAGAAAGTGTTTGAGTGTGTTTGAGTTGATACATCAGGCCAGGTCATTCAACTGTTTAGACTATGAAGTCACCAGTCTCCCATTCATCCACTTGATGTGTCCAACTAATCTGACGTAACTGTTATCAAGAAACTAAACTAATTGAACGTAACGCTTCGGAATCATGAAATTTCAGAATATGAAGATGGTAGATTACTTTGAAGTTTGTGATGCACATCACGAATAGTGTCTAATCTTACGGTCTTTATTTTTGAAACTTTAATACTTCGGAACACTATACTTTCATAAAAAATAAGAACATGTAATGTCACTCTAGATCGAATTAGAACAAGATTGTGACGGGAAATTTTAAGAACAAGCATGACTCTCGACATGGTGCCCTGTCTGTCTCTAACTTTGCATTACATCACATCATAGAACACGTTGAATTACAGATGTTTCGACTGTTATGTGCATTTAACAACTCGAGCTACCAAGTCATGAATCCCTTGGCAGTTGCATCATGGATCTTTTTACCTATGTGAATCTTGTACACAGTCGCTTTCCACAGTCCACTCCATGCATCATTTCTTGGTTGTTGCAGTTGTTTACCTTATAGTAGGATATTTGAACTAAATGGAATGTCTGCTTTATATAAATAGGGATATGAATATGAGCCTACGTTTCACATAGGAAATGTCAAGGTCTCGGATATTTTATATAGCTTACTAATAACTGGTGATCATAAATTCTGAAAGAGATGGGGAATTCGCAAACCATGGATCGCAATGAGCTCAACGACTCTAGTAATATTCCTGGGATATATTCGTTGAATTTTCTAAATCAGATTGCATGTATCTGTATTTAGTGCCATACCAAATACGCTGTCCCTTAACTTATTATGAATGAAGATTATGATGAAGTCGTCTAGATTCTTAGTCAGGTTCTATTACTTCTATATGAGCCACCAAATTAGTTATCAACTACAATCGAATGAAGTCATTTTCTTTGCCAATCCAACCAATCCCCTCGTGCTTCTCATCATATAGGCAAAAGCCAAGTTTCCATATTCATTTTATCCTATTCATTCATCTTTCATAGAGTTTTGTTTTCAATTGACAACTGGGCAATCTTTCTCATTTCCCTATCATGCAATCACATATCGGAAACTTCCTTGCATCTTAACACATGAAGTGACGAAAGGAAGAATTCAAGAATATTTACTCGCAACGGTTAAATTACGTTTGTTTAAACACAAATGGACACCAACAATATGTTAACTTTGGATGACATGCTACGTTGTCCTTTTAAATTCCGGCAAAACTATATTTTTATGCAGTTTGACAGTCAGGCCGAAAAAATTGAAATCACTGGGATTTGTATGGGCACAATTAGGCAAGCGAAGAAAGGAAGAGCGTAACAAATGGTGACATGCATATGGATATAATTTTAGCATTGTACCTACCATGAATGGTTGAATACTAATTTACTATGTAGGTCCTTTGAATAATTAAAAATAAAAATTTGGTTCAAATTATTGGCACTAAATTTTCCACAACTAGGTTAAATACAAAATCAAGTTGCATCACACCTCTGAAAACAAACACGAAACTCAAAAGTCATACCAGACACAGATAGTTTACTTCAAGTTGTGCAGTTTTGATTTTACAGAAAACAAAATCCAATATTAAAAGTGCCGTAGCTTTCAGGCATGAGGGAATGCTTCACGTTGATCTTTAAACTTTGAGAGGCAAAAACGAGCCCTGTGGGGTTGAGTTGTATGACTTATATCACGTCATCTTCTTGCGCCAGCTAAACGTATTTTAACTGTGAAAATGGGAGGTTGTTGAATGTTCAAATAAGTTTTGCAGAGAATGGTGTTGATGGGTTTCTGTTCTTTTCTCAAGAGGAGTTGAGGAAAGCTCAAAGTTTGAGTCTTCTTGAAGCTTGAGCAACTGGTATGTGTTTTTCATCTTTGTAGTTTTACTGTCTCCAAAATTTCTGGGTTTTTGAAGTTTGCTGAGTGCCTTAAGACCAGAAAAGGAAGAACTTTATGGAATTGCATACACAAAATTTTTCATATTTGTGTGAGTATATGTTTATATTTTTGGTTTTGTTGTAA
>BATV01081481.1:0-10502 GCA_000512025.1 Fragaria nipponica
AGCTGGAGGCGGTTGGCGAGGATGAGATCGGTGTCTTTTTCGGAGAGGGAGACGTAGGTGGAGTTGAGGGAGTCGGAGAGCTGGACGAAGAAGCCGTGGTTGGGCCAGAGGTCGTCGGAGGCGGTTAGGGCGGGGACGATGCCGATGACCTGGAGGAGGGCGGAGCGGTGGTCGCCGGTGACTTTGGTGGCGGAGTTCATGGACTGGAGGAGGCGGAGGAGGATTCCGGGAGTGGGTGACGCCATTTGAGGGTTTGTGATGAGAGAGAATCTGAGAGAGAGAGAGAGAGGATTGGGATTTGTGCTGAAGAAGATGAGTTGTGAGAGAGAAGGAGGTTTAGATATTTTTTGAAAAAGGAGAAGCAGAGAGCTCTAGTTTAGGGCCGTTAGGTTTTTTTTGAAATTCAAATTCCCTCGCGATTCACTATTATTATTATTGGGTCTTTGAATTGATGTCATGATACGTTACCGTTACGTTATCCCCCGTTGATTGCGAGATATGCTAATTACTGCCCCTCCTAGAGGGAAGTTTTCACTTTTCACCCCCTATTTACCCGGTTGCTTTAATAAAAAACTTAATTTATTTTCTGTAATATAATTAAATTTATTAAATAAAATACACACCAACAAAAATACAAAAACAAAACAAAATCTCTGAAATCAATTAAACGTCGGACATTGGTAGAAGACTAGAAGGTATGTTAGAGCTGTAGAGGCTACTTAATTAGCTAACTTATACGTTTGTAACTATGAGTCAACCTACCACCACAAACGTTCGAGTTGGTAAGAGCTTAAACGTGGAACATCAATACTTAAAAGTTTAGTTATTATTTAATCTAGATAATCGAATACCAATCGTCGATCAATTAACATCAATTATTTTTCTCTTCATTATCGGTGAAACTCTCAATCTCAGTGCTTGGTAAAACCAGTTTAACTTTTGGTTTCATATTGCCTTCCTCTCATTTGAAAATGAAAACAAAGTTCATCTCAACCATTAGTCCTATGTGCAAATAATCACAGTTCTAATTGATTTAGGAGAAGCTTCATATTATATAATGGGCTGTACAACAGATAGAGTATACTAGAATTCAGTGGGTACACAAAACACAATTTGGCACCAAGAGGAAGAGGATCCAAGAACCGAGGCTTATGTTCTAAAAATCAGGTACGTAGGTAGGATGCAATACAAATTAGAATTCAAAAATAAGGGTACAAACTCAATTCAACTGTAACATTCTACTGTTTCATTCCTTAGCTTACGCAATTGATTCAATGAGCTCACAACACAATGAAGAGATTGCAAATTAAATCATACAACGTTATTTGAAAGACTAGCTAGAATAACAAGTCCTGCAGTGGATTTTAACATACAAGGAATTAAATCAGAAGGACTACCCTTAAATCATGGTTATAGGTTTTTAGTTATCTCCAGCATCCCATGCACAAAATCCTCTTAAAATCAGTTGACTTTACTAAAATTATCATGACCTGTGCTGCAGTGGTTTTATGAAAACAAGTATGTGGAGAACTCTTAAATGAGCAACATATCATTCTCCTTAAAAAAAAAAAAAAAAACTCTTAAATGAGCAACATATCATTCTCCCTTTGGCTGTTGCTTATTTTGATTGAGATCAAAATCAATGTTTAAAAGTTCATATAAGAGCCTCCTCGCATAACAATTGCAGAAGTAATGCTAAAACAAAGAACTAATATTCGATAATGTCACTGTCATCTTCCTTAGAACTTGTTCTTGATCGATGAGGTAAGGTAGGCAGGGTCTCCACATAGATACCGATACTAGTAATCCTACCAACTTTGCCAATTGATAAAGTCCAATATGTGTCATCATTAAAATTGTACATAACTAATGATGACATATCAAACACCATAAGATCATGAGTTTGTGTCCAGAAACTGGAATGTAATAAGTCTTTGTATGGTATGGAGACCCGCATTTTAGTCCAAGACTCGCTCACTCCATACTTCCTCATGACCCAAAACTCATTGAATGTTACAGAAGAAGATGTTGCGCGTGGTCTTGATGCTATACATAGCCAATCTCTGAATTTCCCTACTACAATTGGATGAGTAGGAGTATTGGGTGTTGGATGAGTAGGAGTATTGGGCGGTAGTGCAAGTTCTCTGATCTCCTCCTCTGCTAAAGTGAAGGATATAATCACCAATGATCCATCCGCAACCTTCACCGCCAACCAATGAACAGCACCATTCACCAGGATCCCATGAGTATGTGCAAATCTGTAGGGAAATAAGCAGTCAATCTGTCGCCAAGAACCAATCTGCAATGTATAGACACTAAACATAACTCCATCGATATCATCTTATGTCTGCCCGTAATCACCTTGTATTCATTGGTCGAGTGATCAAATCCAAATCCATGCAAGTACCGACCAATTTCAAATCCAAGTCTCCATTTTGGTGGCTCTGGTATTGTCTTTGATTCCTTGGTTAGAGGGTCGATCAAATTGACGCTGAAGTCGCCAGACCATAAATGTGACAAGAACAATCCATGGCAGGAATATAGGGCAAAGGGAAACCAATCTATACCATTTGGAAGATGATTGTAAACAAAGTCGAGCTCAGAGGGTGTTGCTACTAGACCATCAACACCAGCATTAGGATTCTCATTGAGAAACTGGTCAAGATCCAATGAGTACATCCCTTCGCTTGGTTCCGAGTCCATTAAAGTAAAGAGGAGGCGCCGTCTTCTGAACAAGACATCCTTATTCTCAATGGCGGCTTTGGAATAGTTTGCGACGAAATCAGGATCGGAGATTAGGGACTGCCAGGACTTGGATACAAGCTTGAACCGGCACAAGGACTTCACTGGTAACCTTGAAAGAATCGCATCTATTATCTCGGGTGGAAGGTCGACATTTTGTCCACCGTCTTCTGTCTTCTGTTTTTTAGAACCAACTTCCATCTTGTTTTGATTCCAGATAGAATGCTTAAGAATAACTATATATATAAGCCGTGTGTAACATTTCAATACATATCAAACTATCCAAGTAAGAAAAGGATTCCTAGCTCTATTAAAAAAGAAAAGGATTCCTAGCTATTTCTGGTGTCTGGAAATACTAGTGGCAACAGGAATTAGGAAAACTCAGTGAATCTCGGTGCTTGGTAATTCACCTTTCTATAAAATCGACGTCTTGCCACTCCACGAAAGCTTTTGGTATATTTTTGTTTGCAAAACTGGTTGGAGCAGTTAGCTAGCTATTGTTCCAGTTTGTCTATGCAATGTATGCATGAAGCTTCTTGTCTTCGTGTTTGATAAAAGTACAATTGAATGTATCTACAGTCACGTACTAATTGGGAAAGGTTGGGGAATTGGTACTGCATGTTACAGCCCCAAGCTCAAATGAGAGTGCTACAGCTGCTAGCAAACTGGTATACTTCTCTTGCTAATTTCCCCTGTATTATCTACTTTTTGTTGCCTTCACTCATTTGAAAATGAAAATAAAGTTCATCATAACCATTAGTCCTATGTGCAGATAACTATTAGTTCATATTATATAAAGGGCTGTAAGATAGATAGAGTAGAATTCAGAGGTACACAAAACACAATTTCATATATCACATCAACTGGCAAAGTTTAATACAATAAATGAAATTACAAACGATTCATGGGTATATTACCAGTCATCATCACCCGAAAGATCAAATTCAAGATCATTGTCAGGGTCAGAAGGACAATCTCTCATATGACCTACCTTTCTACAAAGATTACAAAAATTGGGTATTTTAGCTCCACTGGGGAGGACTATAAATCCATCTTCATTTGGGCAATCGAAAGTGCCATGATCAGTATTCTTACCACATATCTGGCAATAACGAAGGTTCTTTTAAGACATCTTCAGTTGCATTGGGGAAATCGGAAGTGTTGTGATCAGTTTTCTTATTGCATACCATGCAATAAGGATACCGCTGACTGAGTCTCTGATGGGTGGGGCAATCGAAAAAGCCATGATCAGTCTTCTGGCATGACCAGCAAGGAAAAACCCTCTTCTTTTGGTCGGTTTCAGTCGGCAAGTCTGCAACAGCGGCCTCTGGTTTTTCTAGCATGACTAGAGTAGTAGAATAGTCACCAGCAACCTGTTGGTGTTCTCGGTTTAGTCTCCTAGACAAGTCTGCAGCAGGTTGTGCCTCTTTGATATCTAGGATCATTTGTGTGTCCTCTCGGTCTTCCTCTTCTGAGAGTTTTGAGATTTCAGTTTTGACAGTAGAGACTATAAGTAGCATGTGATCGAGAATCCTAATCCGAATAGAACTAGGAATTTAATCACAATCCGAATAGAACCAGGAATTTCATCCTAAAAAAGCAAGCTGTAATCCAAGATTGATAATTGGTGATGTCAGTGATAAGGCATGTACATTTAGCATGCTGTGTTTAATTGCTACAAGATCATTGAATTGGTATATGGGTAAAATTTCTCATTTGGTGAACTCAGGTTAATAATGCAAGGTGCTGGGTTATGATATAAAGGGCTGTTAAATTGATAAGAGTACAATTCATGGGGTACACAAAACACAATTTCATATATCACATCATAATGGCGTCTAATACAAGAAATGAAATTACAAACGATTCATAACAGCTTCGACAATCCTCTGATGGGCGAGCCATATTATTACCACTCATCATCACCTAGAGGATCATAGTTAAACATCATGGTCAAGGACTCAAGGTCAAGAGGGCAATCTTGACCTACATAACGTTTATGTGCCACTTAATATGCAGTTATGAACAATAGTGATCACGCACATTTTTTTTGTTTTGTTTAAACCTCGATGAAACGAGGGTAATTTATTGAGAAAAAAAAAGAAGAAAACATCATAGTATGAGGGACCTAACTCCACTCCTAACAAAAACAAAAAACAAACTTATAACTCACAACAAAACAACAAAAGTTAACAGAAACGAAAGGTGGGAAGCCCCAACCCATCGTTATTACAAAGAGAAATAACAAAATTTGGGAGCAAGTCTCACCACATCAAGCCTGAAGACTTTGTCCCTTCATGCACGCACATTTCTCAGTTCAGCCAACACAAGAAAGATTGGGGCAAGCAGCAATGAAAAGCTTTGATGCGTAACATCACCAAAATGGTGCCAGCTAGCATAACAATCGCAGAAGTAATGTTATAAGAAAGAGAATAATTATTCGAGGATGTTACTGAGTGGATTCGATCTTCTTCAATCTCTACTCCTCCTACATTGTTGTTGACCATGAGTACCGAAGGTAGGCTCTCCACATAGATACCAAAGCTAAAGATATCTTCATTTTTGCGAATGTCACGAATTGATAGATCCCAAGATGTTCCTTCATTAAAATTATACATAACCAACGATGACCTATTAAACAACATTAAATCATGAGATTCTGTCCAGAAACCGGAATGTGATAATTTAAAATATGGTCGAGAGACTTGCATTTTAGTCCAAGAATCTTTCACTCCATACTCCTTCATGACCCAAAACTCATTATCTCGACGTAAAAATGTTACGCATAGCGAGTTTCTGAATGCCCCTAGTTGAATGCAAGCAGGCGATTCAGGGGCATTGTGCGGTAGCGCCAATTCTCTAACCCCCTCCTCTGCTAAAAGGAAAGATATAATCACCAATGCTCCATCTGTGACCTTATCCACCAACCAATGAACACCACCATTCACCAGGATCCCTCTACGATCAAGTAAACCTTGACCGTGGTAGGGAAATAAGTAGTCGATCTGTCGCCAAGAATCAGTCTGCAATGTATAGACACTAAACACAATTCCGTCACTATAAGTGTACTGCCCGTCAATCACCTTGTATTCATTGGTGGAGTGATCAAATCCAAGTCCACATAAACTCCTATTAGCATGAGGCTTCCTTGGAAGTCTCCATTTTGGTGTGTTTGGTAGTGTTTTCGATTCCTTGGTTACAGGGTTAATCAAACTCAAAACACGTCTGTCCGGTTTAGGATGTACCTCGCACAAGAACAAGCCATAGCAGGAACCGACAAAGGGATCACGATAATCAAGTGCACCATTTCGAAGATGATTGTGAACAAAGTTGAGCTCAGTGGGTGCTGCTACTAAACCATCAACATTATTGAGAAACTGGTCAAGATCCAAAAAGTAAACCACAAGATTTCTGCCGCGAAAAAAAGCGAAAAAGAGGCGTCGTCTGCTGAAGAAGACGTCCTTATTCTCAAAGGCGGTTTTGGAATAGTTTGCGACGAAATCAGGATCGGAAATTAGGGACTGCCATGACTTGGATACAAGCTTGAACCGGCATAAGGGCTTCGCTGGTACCCTTGAAAGAATCGCATCTATCATCTCGGGTGGAAGGTCGACATTTTGGCCACCGTGGACTTCTGTCTTCTTCTCTTTTTCAGAACCATCTTCCATCTTCTTTCTTTCCAGAATGCTTAAGAATACTGATGAACTTGTGTGTGCGTCTATAAGCCCTAGAAAAGATGGAGGGAAATATTGGGGCTAACAAGCGTTAAGCGTTAAACTCTTAGGGTGTCTTTATATAGATGCCCTAACTCCTAACTCCAAACTAAATCCTATTTAGAATATAACTAGAAAATTAAAACCTAAATGAACTAAAAATCCTAAAACAATATTAAATGCCGAATCGGAATATCAAAACGACATCTTTAACCTAAATCTGATGGGGCTCACAAAAGTGAGTTTTATAGATCTCGTCGTTCCTATTCCGGAAAGGTATCATGCGTTCTAAACGGACGTTCTAGCCAAAATCTGCTCAAATCCAATTCACAGTCCAAAATATGTCTTTTGCTCGAGAATTCCGATATATCAAAAAGAGTAATTTATGACTAATTCTATCATTAAGAAATCTAGTTGAATACCAATTTTCAATATTCAAATCATTCTTCTTAATGTGACGACACTTCTTTCGTTTTGAGATTCCTTGCTGAATTTGGCTAAAATCTTGTACTGCATCATATAAGCTATGTGTAACATTTCCCAACGAAATAAGGAAGAGGTTGCGTGGGTTAACACATACCCAAGTAAGAAAAGGATTCCTATTTGTGGTGTCTGGAAATACTTTGGTAGTGAATGGTAAATGATACAAGCTCTCTGTAACTCCGTATAACTATTTCCATTGGCAACTCTTTTAAATTGCAGCTAATAGAATTTCCTAATCATAAGTATGTGAATTAAGCTTCCAGAAAAGAATATGTGATAGCATATGGTGCAGAATATAGAAGTATATATGTCATATGAAAGAATGGTCAGAATTCTACAACGTTAAGCCTAGAATAACAAGTAATGCAGTGGACTATAACACACAAAAACCTCCTCACATAACAATCACATGTGTAATGGTAAGAGAAAATATTGATCAGGTAAAACATGATTGATTTTGGTTGAATGCTGGAAACATAGCAGTGAACATTTAAGTAAGTTGCAGTGTGGGATTTGAGATTGCAGAGGCCTAGGTAAGCAAATCCATGAAAGTTTAAAATCATGGGATTCTGAATTGAAATAAAATATCAAAACAAGGCGAATCTCGGTTAACGAAAATGTTCATATTTGATAGAAATCGATAGTATGAGAATAAATGTTCATAGCCAAATCGCAGAGATGTATCTTGTCAATTTCTTCACGTATTAGTATATATGCACTAAATAAGCTACATCCCACATCAGAGACCAAAGACAATCTACTTGAATAAAGTCTACAACAATCTACTAGTGTAATCACGTATTAGGTAGATTCCATATGTTGTTTGCCTAAAAGCTTTATGCTATAGCAGAATCCAATACAGCATACACCCTCCAATAACTTCTACCAGCATGTGTAGAAGTCCTCTATGCTGCAACAGTGAAGGAGCATAAGCTATCATCACTGGGAATTGGCAATTTCCGACTGATGGATCTTCATCGGTCTCCACCGCCAAACCAGAGAAGTCACAGGTCCATATTTTCTGGTCATTCACTTGGTAATACATGTTAAAAGCATAAGAAGCATTCCCTTCCAGGCTAAGATTATTGCAAGAAGAACCATAACCCAAGGCAGTACAATCTGAAAGGCTACAAGCATAGTCAATGCTACTTGCCAAACCATACAAATCTTTAGCATCTGGATTCAGCACACACCACCTTTTGGACATATAATCCACGCCTTCCACAGCTACAAGTCCCTTATTCTGCAGTGAACCCGACAAATCCAATTCGTATTTCGGCTTCCCATCAAACTCGAACAGCCCCCAGTGCCTCTCAAAGCAGCCAGGAGCAATGCTTTTAGCATTTTCATCAATGAGGCTGAAAAAATAGACATCAATCATGCCTTTCCTAGCTGGAGTTCCATTCCCACTCAGAGCATGTTTAATCATTCCCTGATTAAACCTTTTGGCATTTGGGATATTGGCATTTACAACCCCATCAGTTGGCCAACCCACCTCTCCAACTATAATCTTCATCTCAGGGAACCCAGCTTTGGTTAGAGACCAAACAAGGGTGTCAAAGTTTGCATCAAACACATTGGTATAGAGGAGGTCACCATCTCTAATGGGCTTGCTTTTTCCATCAAAGAAAGCAAATTCAAAAGGGAAGTAGGCATTTCCATACAGGCTGAGAAAAGGGTAGATGTTGACTGTGAATGGTGCTTCATTGGTGTATAGGTATTGGATTATCTCAATCACATTGTCCTTAAGTTCAGGTAGAAAGTCGCCTGTGGATGGAACTGGGTCTGAGTCAGGGGAGAAGTAGATGTCAGCATTGAAGGGCACAGTGACTTTGACCTGTGAACCAAGCCCGAAGCGGTTGAGAGCTTCCTGGATGTTCTTCAGGGCTGGTAATGTAGTCTTTAAATAGGTGCCATTGTATGCTTTAAGAAAGGGCTCATTGCCTACTGCAACATACCTGCAAAACCACAATGTCACACTATTAATTTAGAAAGCAGACATAAACAAAGCTAGCTACTCCAAGTAATCAATTCAAAAACTTGCTTGTATATACGAACTATATCAAGTAATAGTATAAGTTGCTTGTATGCCACTCTAAGCTCAACAGTTGATAATCTAAAATTAACAGACTTGGACTACTAATTTCTTTAGGTTAATATGTGCACCAGACTACCAGAGTCTCAATAATCCTTCATAGGGTCCTAGAATCAACTCAACCCAAGTCTCACAAAGAAGAAAAAGATGCTACAAAAGACTATTTCAATAGTAGAATTGACTCATTTGCACATAATTGGAAAGCCCAAACAGTCACAGTCACAAATGAAACAACACAGATATCAACCAAAACAAGGCCTATCAGAATCGTAAGGCAAAAAAGCACTAAAACTGACCCGTGATTTCACACAAAATGAACACAATGCCATGACATAGAATAAAACTGGGTGTTCCTTATCAGACTCATAGTGACCAAAAGGGTTATATAAATCAAGAAAATGTGAGACTCTAACTTGATATTGACTCCACCATCATAGCAATAACTGCTGACATTGGCATCAACCCAAGAAATTGCAGCAACAGTGTCAATACTCATATCCTGCAACATGAAATTGGGTATGGCCAACATGACCTCAATTTGAGTCCCAACAAGAGCATCCAAAATCTTATGGTCAGCTTCAAAGAGCTTGAGCTTAGTAAACCCATTTTCTTGAAGCATTTGAACCACTTTCTCAGGTGGGAGCTGGCGCTTTGCCATAGTCCCCCAGTTGACTCCAAAGCTCGAACCTTTATGAGCCATGAAAGCAAGAACTAGCAGCATTGTGACCAAGAAAGACTTAGCCTTTGGGACTTTTTCATAAGCCATTCTCGTTTTGGTTGATGAATCTCCAAAAGGGTCTCTGATAATCTGATTCTTTTGTTGAATGAAGCAGAATCGAGAAAGATTTTGAGGGCTCCAATGGTTCAGGGGAAGCAAAGAGAGAGAGGGAAAGGGAAGGCTTTTGGGTCTTGGGTTGGTATTTATAAGAGGGTAAAAGGAGTGTGACAAAGTTTATGAGAAAACTTTAGAGGAAAGTAGAAAAGAAATGTAAGATTCGTTGCTTAATTCGGTTAATCAGTTATGCCAGCCAGCCCATGCTAATTGTTTTTCCAACTGATTAGTGGTACTCTAATCTAATAACATTAAGACTTTAAGTGTTAAATTGCCAAAAAAGAATGGTCATTTACCTCACTTTGCCAAAGTAGATGAGGGAAGGTAAGTAATTAAGACTTTTTGTATGTCAATGTTGGTCGGATGCTTCACTCGGTAGTTTCTTTGTATCATGTTTATCGAGAGGCTAATTAGTTTGTCGTCGTCACGCAGAAATGAATGGTTCCGATGTTAATATTATAACTTCCCATGTTTGAACTAGAGAGACTAATATTGGTCCAAAACTTGGGCAATTATATGAGAAGTACGGTGAAGATAACCGAGACAAGTTGGTGTGAAGAGAATAAACTTGATGGAAACTGAGATGCGGTGAAGATCGTTGAAGGTGAGTTGCCCACGAAGCAAGAAATGTCCCGTT
>BATV01081408.1:0-14541 GCA_000512025.1 Fragaria nipponica
TATCTGCACATCAAGACATCCAACATCAGAAATCGAAAAACCCACAAACAAATTAAAAAAACAAAATTCAAGCACAACAAAATTGTAAAGACTCAAACTTTCTACAAAACCCAGATACAAAATCAATAATTTGAAGCGAAATCACATATAAGAATCAAATTACTAGCACAATTAGCCGGGATAGATTGAGATACAGCAAGAATATGAGAACTGATAAACTGAAAATTGAGGATAAAGAAGAGAAATTTGGAGAAGAATCGATCTGGGCATAGAGGGAATTACCTGAGGAATCGAACGGAAAAGAGAATCGATGAGAGACGAGACGGTCGTCGGCGGTTTCTCAGAAACCCTAATTTCACTGTTCTGCTTCGGCTGTCAGTGAGTCGACTCCAACTAGGCAAAGGCAGGAAAAAAGGGGCTGCTTTTGGTTTTATAGGTGGTTTTTATTATTGGTATCTTAGTTTGTGTCGAATAGGAATAGGTGTTGTGGGTGTGGTCAAGATTGGCTTGTTTTCGGTTTGGAATTGGTTCTTAACGTGCAGAGTCATCTAGAATCTTTGAGGGTGTCACTTCATCATTAATTTTCAGTTGATGTAAATGAAAAATAATATACGCTATAAAATACAATTTAAAGGGTTAAAAAACAAATACAACAACTAGAAAATAAAACCGTGAGTAACACCCTACCCAACTAGAACGTTGGAGACATTATAAGGGGAGATAACTGGACTAGACATGCAAGATGAGAATGTGCAAAATCGGCAAGGCGGTCTAGGAAAAGATTAGCTTCACAAACATGTGGCAAAATAAAATGGAGTCAAATTGAGCAACAAGCTTGAAGATATCATGAACGAGCACTTTAATCCTCCAAAAAACAGTTAAACGCTAGTGGATGCAATCAATATGTGGTATTATGTCGCCCCCAACAACAAAAAGTCAAAAGTCGTTTAGCAGGACTACATGAAGACCTTCACCAAGAGCAGTCACCTCTGCAATAAGAACCCCCGGCTATGAGAATAACCCTATTAGCAGATATAATAGGGTCGCCATTGGAATCCCTGCCGGTGAAAACCCAATATAGCTACGCAACTTCTGACTGATCCATCAAAGTTGAGATTTACTTGATGCAAATCAGGAGGTCTCCAATAAATAATGTGAGTCACGTTGATATTTTTTGGTGACTAATCGGACCCACCAGTTATGGGGTTATGTTAAAAAATTTCAACCAAATTTGCCAAAGTAGCACGGTTAAATTCTTCAACAGATCTAATGTCAAGACCTCCTAATTCTTTAGGTAATGCAGTTTAAGACCAAACAACATTGGGATCAAAATTCATCTTGAAGAACAACCTACTTTTCTTATTAAAACGGTCTAAATAACGTTAGGACACTTAAATTGAAACAAGATAAAGATATGTTTACATGCATCACCGTCATTGTGATCAACACCAGGAATACCTTATTCTTACCTGGCCACTGTAGGTTAGACATGGCTGTCGACGGTGGCCGGAGGCTTGCTTGACAACTCATACCTAGAGACTGGACATCTATGCTCCGCTCAGGGTTACATCGTGATGGTCTCAAGACCTTTCCCCCGCTAGTAGCAAACCTGCCCTAGATAGGGAACCAGTCCCACATCGAGAGGGACTAGCACGATTCCCCATAAATGCATATATAACATACCTAACCTTCCATAACAGGTAAGTTCACTACTACTTAACTCCTCCCCAACTATCACAAGTAGCAATACCCCGTTAACTTAAACATCAGAGAGTCACAAGCCGACAACTCTGGTGGCAACCTCTAACATGTGTTACTTGTGCAAATTTCTGGACGAAGATTGCGAACTAAGATTTTTTTTAATTATCGGTGCTCACGAGGCTAGAACCCAATGAAAAAAATTTGGCACTAGAATGAGGGCCTCTCTCTGTGTAACCTTCACTAGCCCTAGCCATGGTCGACATTTCTAACACACCCCTCGACCCTAAATCTGACATTGGAGGAAGGGAATTTTTCCCCAACTCAGGTACATACACTTATGTTGCCTCAGCAACTATCGTTAATGCCCCCATCCACTACCCGAACGCAATTTTCGCCCTCGAGATTTTGAAGACAAGATTTCACCTATTTCGAGAGAAGGCAGCCAAGGAATGAATTGAGGTAGACGCAAAACGAGTCCGCTTTGCGCAGCTCAACAATGGACAAGTTCTGCTTCGAGCAACAATGGAACATCGAATGACCTACAATGATTATTTTGACAAGGCAACCAGAATGAATCGCACACTTGACCCGAGGACCTCTTCTCTCCTCCCAGGCCACAAGAACAACGATAGTGCCAACCTTTAAAGACCATCCTCATCCCAACAAACGATCTACATAAGCGAGTTGTGGTGATCTGATTGGGCAGGTGTTGAAGGCACTAACAAGGTAGGAGGTGCACGTGTCCCACATCTCTCAAGAGAGACAAGTTGATGTGCTTATATGTGCAAAGTCAACTCCTTACATTAAGACACAATTTAAGGTGAAACCTCAAGAACAAAACCGTTAAGGTCGATTGGTGGGCTCAAAGCGGACAATATCTTAGTTGTGTGAACATGGCTGTTACATCAGCCACTCATCAACACCACCTACCTACTACCTCATCCCTCTCACATGTTTTTACTCGGTAATTCCCGGGCAAAGACCTCTCACATAGACTCGATCCCAACAACCTCACCATCAACATCCAGACACGCCTCTTACTCTAGCTTAGCCAATCATCAATCAATTACCTTCTCGTATTGAGGGTGTTGAGAGAATGACCTCTTCTCGTCGGTCAAATTCATCAACCGCTTCATCCCCTAAACCATCATCTACCACGTACAACACATATTCGCTCTTCAGAATCAACCAATGAGAGGGATAAGGACTTCGAGACTTTGTCCGGGCAGCCACGCAGCGCTGCTATGACCTTACCTGCAAGCTTGCAGAGGTAGCCTTCTGCCAGGCCCTTCTCCTTGGTGACTCCTTCTTAGACATCAACATACACGCTCCGGCTACTTATGAGGCATTGAAGGACACCGCCGTTCGATGGGCTCAGGCAGAGTTCACCACTTTTTCGGACCTCTCGACAACAGTACAGTGTGCTACCCCAGCACTACATGACCTTGAACCGTGTGGTAGCGACCGAGGACGTAGGGGACATCATGACATGAGACACAATGAACGAGGCAAAAGAGAGTACCCTAGTTCCCAAGACAACTACCAAAAAGAGCAATGACAAGCGCCACAATGGTGACCAACAAACATGGGACCATCCCTACTAGTCTAGTGATCGTTGCTCTCCCCCATGGGGTAAGGCTTCTCCATCACCTTTTTACGAAGTCTTTACTACCCCCACTATGCATCTCTTATAAAGAGATCTGGAACCGCCACAAATTCCCCCTCCCCCAAAATGGAAATATCCCAAGAAGACTAGATGAATTGATAATGGGCGGTTTTGTGCATGCCGCAATGAATCCGATCTCGTGATAAAACAGTGCTCCGCCTGTCGGAATGCTGTTGAGCATCTCATTACGACCAACTCTAGCAATATCATGCCCTCGTTATACATGTGTTAATTCCATCGACGTTCAAGGCCAGATCCTCACCCTACATAACAGTGTCCCTCATGCCGACTGACATACCAACCATCGGCTAAACGGCCATGTCAATTTGAGTGGCTTTTATAATCCATTGTTGCCATCTTTTGTCAAATAACATTGTTAAATAATGATGTACATATAAGTATATTACTCACATGTCACCAAAATGAATCTTAAATCTTAATAAATTGTACAAAACTCATAAATTTAAACTATAATTATTGCCACAAACTGAAATAACGCCGTCATATGTTCCATTACATCTAACCCATAAGCGAATGCATAACTATGACAATTAAACTAATAAACACATGTATTCACAATGGATATTCACAGTGATCAAGGACCTTCGAATGAGTACCAACGACTCTAGTTTCAAATGAACATTTTCAGTGGTAATTGTTGTATCTATGACATCTTTATAATTTTTTTAACAAATTGTTCTCAATGTGGTTATTCGATTCAATTATATTTGAATATGTAAAACGAATGTAGTTACTTTTTGTTACTGTCATAACTTTAGTTCAATTAAGTTGTAATTTTGGTTTGATTAGTTATGAAGTGGGTGTTGTATAGTTCAAATACTCCTTTTTCCTTATACAAATGACTAAAACTTATATACAAGCCATACAAGTTAACCAATTCATTTGTTTTTTCCTTTTGAGGTTTTGCTGGTGTCTGCTTCTTTTCTATGCGAGCGGGAAGATCACAAGCACTCCCCCCACTGCAGATCTTTCTTTCTCCAATTCTTAATCATTCAAATGCTGTTCTTGGGGTGCTTTTTGTATCTATGTTTATGTTTGTTTTTTTGACATACCAAGCCAAACAATTAAGAGACATTGGAGAAACTAATATTAAACCATGAATTGCAGACCTAAATCTCTAGCCCCCATGCATGGATGGCTTTGCTTTTGATTTGTATTTTCAAGCTTATTATTTTCTTATTGCTTCTTGCACGAGGGCTTAGAATCATCTCACCTTCTCATGCAGAAAGTGATATAGCCCAAAATATATTCAATCCTACTTGTTTGCTAGCTTCACAGTCCAGATACCGACCACAGTAAAACTCTATCATACTGGAGAGTGTGTCGTGGGGGTTCTGCCAATGTTTTATTTAATTAATTAATTTCTGCCACAACAATTTGAGTCTATATATAATATATATATATACACACACATTAAACTTAAGCTTAACTTAATCCATTTGCTTGGTCAAACAAACTTTGTAAGGGCATCTCCAACAACTTTTTTAAAATTTTTCTAACATAAAAAAGTAAAAATCAAGATCTTCAAAAAATTTATGTTTTAACTCCAACAGCTTCTCTATTTTAGAGATTTCAACATTTATTACAACAATAAAATATGCTACATGATTATTAATAATAACAAAAAAAATTATATATTTCGTTGTAACATAAATTACCCAATAAAATATTTTAGATTTTTGTTCTTATCGTTGGAGCACGTAAATAATTAATATTTGGGGAAGGAAGACTTTGCTGCAAATTTAGGGAAATAATGCTTCTCTTTCTTCTTCATCCCCATTTTGAGGAATGAGATGGGGAAGCCAACGACCACAAAACAACCCAATATTCCCCAAAATTAATAAAATCAGGAAAATGAGGAAGCTGTTGGAGATGCTCTAATAGACCGACCTGTTGATTAATTTTTCTCATTCTCACCTTGCTCTTTTGGCCCTTTGTTATGTTCTTGTATCTTGAAGTTTTGTTTTGTAGTTGTTATATGTTTTTCTATTGTTCAAGAAAACTTAATTCATTAGTTTTTTCGTAAATTATTTAAGACTTTAGAGTAGAAAACTCAATTATTTTCCAAAAATGCCAGGGTCGGGAGATGATGGACTCTATAGATACTCTAAGGGATTGATTTAATCTCTTTTCTTAAATAACTTCTTTTGCATGAATTATAACTTTTTGGTTTTACTCCCACCGTTATCAATCAGACACTAAAGTGAACTCAGATGATATCAATCTCTAATAGCTATGATATAAAGACAAAGAAATATCCATTTTCCGAATCAAGTGAGATCAATACAAAAGTTGGCACTTTTACTTTAAGTACAAGAATAAATCCTTTTTCTTTTCTTCATATGCATCAAAGGGTAAGTGCAAGCTATCAAGTGATAATGAGGATTTTATACTTTAATCAAAAAATGAGGATTTTATACTACAAAGTCAAAAGAAACGGTTTAAACTTGCAAGTAATTTTAGTAATTTCTGTCATGTTTGTGTTGCAACTTTGATGTGTATGATTACTATTCCATCATGACGAGTAACTTCTTCTTCCCTTTCTTGAAGCAGTGTAAGGTCGGATCGACAAAACCATACTTTGAAACAAATCTTGTGAGGCTAGCCAGCAAACAACAACTGCTAGAGAAATTCACACATTAATATTATGAGGAATCAAGGATGCATGATGTTTGTGAAAACAGTATCATCTATATCAGTTTTGAACTTAGCATATATAGAAGATCAGTTTGGTGTAGTACTGTTTCTGCAGAATTTCTTCCCCATATACTGTATTACTATTTAGGCAAAGATAAAATGCAATACAAAAGAAAAACAAGTCCACGGATTATTAGTGCACCGATATGTGCCCGCCGGTGAATGAGCCTCTTAATATCAAGTCAGCAAGATATATCCAGTTACATAAAAGTAAAATGAGTGTACATATATCATTTCTTTTCTACATCATTAGTTTTTACATAGGGACAACCCATGTATTGGCACCAGGAACCCTATGTGCAATTACATATACTTGTCTTGAGAAGCAAATTTACTGCTCACCTCTAGCATCCCTCTTCTTGAATTAGAGTCACACTCGAAACTTTTAAAGTTCAATATTTAAAGACCTGATTTCCAAGATCATCTAAAGTTTTGAATGAGAATTGATGTAACTATTTCTATTTCTATTTCTATTTCCCATGAGAATATTAAATTAGGAGATTCAAATAACATTTCCGTCTTGGGAACTTTTAACTCATTCTAGTGTTGAACATATAAACGGTACATACCTGATTTGGATATACAAGAATTTATTAATGTTTTTAGTGCAACGTTACTTTACTTTAGGCTTTATTTCCCCGCTTTAATACATATGAAAATGTATTTTCCCCTCCAAGTCTCTTCTTAATCCAACACTAATTCACTTATTCACCACCATGATTATGTTTCTAGCATGCACCTGAATTCAAATTAATCATGACATGAGAACTTAATGACATCTTAGGCACTAAGATATGTATTAACTATATCCACCTATCCCCCCTTTAATCTTCATCCACCAAAGGTCCTGAAATGAAGTATAAAAAAAAAAAATTAAAAAAAAAAGGGTCCTAAAATGAAATGAGAAAATCTCCAAGTTTTTTTTTTTTTTTTTTGGTCGTTAAAAATCTCCCAGTTCTTGAATATACATATAACAATAATGAGACACAAAATAGTAATTATGACATAGGCAACACAGGGAAAGAAAGAGTCCAAAAATGGCCAAATGAATGAGATGTCCTGTTGTGAGCTAGCCAGAGAAAGAGATGCAAATCTTGACTTGCTTGGCTGCTCTCCACAGTCTCCACCTGACAACCAATGAAGTCATCTACTCAACTCTCTCTCTCCTCTCTCTCTCTGGGAACTCTGCACTTCTCTCTCTCACACACAAACCCAACTGACTCATGAGTCATGACCTCACCTTACACGCTTCCTCTAGCTACACAAAACCCCAAACCAACTTTCTAGTGTGCATCCCCCATTTTAATCCTCTCACCTTAAACCCCATAGGCCAAAACCCATCTCAATGCACTCTGCTCTTCTAGTTCTTGTCTTCCTCACTCAATGAGCTGGGTTGAATCTCATTCTGGGTTTCCTGAATGGGGTGCATGTGCTCTACCTTGGCTTCCAAATTCGCCTTCTTCCCTCCATCTCCCCCAACCTACAAGATCCTCCACCCTGAAACCAACGACGGCAAGCTCACCGTCGTAGCCTCCCCCTCCTCCACCACCACCTCATTTCCTCTGCCTCACGCCGACGACAACTCCCTCGACGTTTTGCTCATTGACAACAAACGTGGCTCCAAGATTGTCGCCTTCTATCTCCGAAACCCATATGCTCGTCTCACTCTGCTTTACTCTCATGGCAATGCTGCTGACCTTGGTCAACTCTATGATCTCTTTGTCCAGCTCAAGGTCGCTCTCAGGGTTAATCTCATTGGGTCAGTCACCCACTTTCTCTGTTCTTTCACCCAGTTTGCTTCACTGGGTCTCATAATGTGTGGATTTTTGATTCTGGGTTCTGTTTAGTTCTCTGCTTCATGGTCCATGGAGTTTGCAAACCTCAAAAAAGTTGCCTTTTGTTTGTGAGCTTATTTGATTTTTGTTTTTACTCAACAGTTGTTGCTGTTAAATTGAGCTTTAGTTTGATTTACTACCTTTCCTTAAGTTGAGATTTTGCAATGGGTCTGGTTAGATCTGGGTGAATGTTTAAATCTCTTAACTTCAACTGTTTTCACATACACTCTATCATTGAATGTCTTTTCATGTTTGTCCAATAAGAGCAAATCAAAGTGAAAGTGAATTAGGCAGATTTATCAGTCTTTTTCAACCTTTGTTTCTTTTCTCCTCTAATATTACCTTTTTCCTTGTATAAAGTAAATGGTTTTTGTTGCTCTATTTGGATATGGAGATTCAGCTTTACTGTTCTTTTTTTGTTTTCTCTTGGAATTTTGTGCCTCCGGGATCTTCAGATCTATCTTTCACTTTCTCCCTCTCTTTTTGTGTTTTGGTTCACTAGAGTTGCCTTAGGGTTCTCTATGATCTTTGTCTTTGAAATGCTAACTCTGTTCTTAGCAAATAGCAATTATGACGGGGAGCTTTGATTGAGTACATGATTGATGTCATAAGCATTTCGCGTGTTTGATTTCTTCAAATGGGCTTCCCAGATTTGTGAATGACCAATTCCTTGAGTCTTTATTTTCCGTGTTCAGAAGTTTGTAGGTCAAATTTATGTGCTTTCCAGCTCAGTCAACTTGGAACATTTCATATTGGGTTTTACTATTCATATTTCACTGATGTTAGGTGCAATGCGATCAAAATTCTAATGAATACCAATCACATTGCTATTAATTATTAATTAGATGTGCTTCTGGTATTCCCTGCCATTCACTTGATTGGGTTTGATGTTCATACAGTCTGAATTGTGTGTGCAGATATGACTATTCTGGCTATGGAGCCTCTACTGGCAAGGTAGCCCACCATAATCTTATGCTACATCATGTGAAGTTTGTTCTACTTCTACCCTATTTCAATATTTCAAGCAATACATATCATAATGATGTAGACCATAAAGATCCTTTTAATGAATTACCACACTATATAATTCATTCGAGGAATTGCAATTGCGCCAAACCATGAAAGTGATTAACCATTTAAGAGATCATTCATATCATCACATAGTTTCTAAAATATGAAGGTAGAAAGTCATTTGGTGGGATTATGTAAAAGGCCTACGGCATAGTGACCAATGGTTCAGAAGGCATGTCTTATTCTAGATATGTCAATAATTGCAGTGTTTTAAGCTGGTTACTGAGTCATATTATTAACTGACAATTGAGCAACTTTAACTGAAATTGGTCACATGTTTAATGGAGTTTCCCTGCATTTAAGCTTTATACGCTGTGACAAATATGATAATACACAAGTTAGGTAACTGTTGGTTTGTGTGGTTAATGTATGCAACGCTTTATAGAAAGAATATGTTTATTGATAGGTTTTTTACAGTATTAGACTGCCTTGATGTTTTGGATTTTGTAACCTTTTAGTTGCTTTTCATGAAAGTTGGAGGTATCTTCTCATTTCATGCGTTCAACGTTACACATGTTTGCTAGTTAGTGCATTATTTCTAGTATTTATTGTCATCATTAAAATCTCTGACAGCTCATGCCCTTTAAACATGTCGAGTTGATGTATTAGATTATGACTTTTTATTACTGGAATCCAGCCAAGTGAGGAAAACACATATGCTGACATAGAGGCAGTATATGAGTGCCTTGAGACTGAATATGGAGTTAGCCAGGAAGATTTGATCTTGTATGGGCAGTCAGTTGGAAGTGGACCAACACTCCACTTGGCATCTAAACTACCAAGATTAAGGGGTGTAGTTCTGCACAGTGCAATTCTCTCTGGCCTTCGTGTTGTCTGCCATGTTAAATTTACATTCTGCTTTGACATTTATAAGGTATGGTCTTTTATCTTGGCTAGTTGAGTTTAGATGTCTGGCATCAACTTGACTCTTGAAACGGTCTACCATATAGCACTTCATTTTTTAATATTGACGTACAATTAGTAGAGACTCTGATAATGATTAATGTAGTAATCTGCCAAGACTAGAGTATTATGCTTTGCTAATATTCTTATGTATGCAGAACATCAATAAAATCAAGAACGTGAAGTGCCCTGTGCTAGTGATACATGTAAGTGCTTGAATCAATTACTATGAGTCTCATGTCTTTCTTTGTCTGGTCGAAAATGTAATGCTGGAAACATAACCGTGAGAATGAATTTTTTCGCTTCTGTGAAACTGTTGTTAGCTGGATATTTCTTCAAGGATTGCTTAAGGTTTACCTGTTCAATCCAATTGAATTTCTTGGTTTGATTAATTTCTCTATGCATCTTCCACAGCACTCGCTACATTTTATTAAAGTAACCTTATTTCAATTTAGCCGAGTATAGACATTTATCTCTTTTCTAGAAATAGATGAATGAGTTCTTTGGCACAATTAAACTTTAATCTCCCACAATTGGACAAGCCACTCAGCCCGGTTGTATACTTCTTGTGTGATGCTTAGTTTGTTTATACTTCTGACCTTAGGCAGTGATTGTTAATATTAAAAGAATCAGATGGAGTATGAATGCATTTGTATTCTTCACTTGTCTTAAATCTTGACTAACTACCAAGACTGAGCTGATGTGTCGCAGGCAGTACTATATCTTATAGGCCACTGTAAAACTTAAGTAATCTATTTGAAAGTTAAAAGAGAATATAAACTTAGATAGGTTGACTGACAATTAGGTTTCACTTTCTCAAACAGCTAAACCCCAGTAGTTATTAAACTGTATCTGACTTGAGTTTCCTTTTATTTATTTATTTATTTTTTAACCACTTCCATCATATTCCCTATAGCTATACCTTTCTTTAGTGTTATTGGACACTGTGCAATGGATTGTGGCAACCTGCGAAATCCGCAATGCCAATAGAGCTTTATCTACAGAGTCTGCAGACACATTGTGTAAGTAAGGGTGTGAAAATGATACACAAGGATTCCCAGGTAGGTAGACAGTCCCAGTCTTAAAGTGTTTTTTACATCCTGGGAAAAGAGTAACCAAAGAACATGGGAGACAGAACATATTAGGTCATTTAGGTGCAATTTTAACTTTCTAGTTTTATAAAGAAATTCATGGTTCAAATATGTCTCATAACTAAATGAACTTTGAAAGAGATGAGACAGAGTTCAGAATCTTCAGATCTTTTCATGGAGAATGGAGTTGATTAGACTTTGGGAGTCCGGAGATGTATGAAGCTCCTGGGAATTTGGGATCCATGAAAAGTTTACAAGGGGTGATAAAACTAATTTTACTAAAATGTTTGATTCAGGGTGATAAAATCTGACTTTTGTATGTCTTGCGTATGGAACCCTTAGAACTCATTTGTTATAGGACATTGAATGCACCTCAAGTTAGCTATCTTTTATTATACTTGTTCACATTTTAGGTTTTTACTAAGTTGCTTCTGATCTGTGTTGGAAATAGGAAACACTGAATCATCAATTCATTTGACTCAATAAACTATGTACGAAAAGCACCAAAGGATTTAGTTCTGTGAGATTTTATCTAATACTAGTAGATGTAACTTGGCATTTTCTTATTTCTTTTGTTATCAAAGATAAAACCCAACTCTCTGGGTCACCAACCCTTGAGTTTCTTGAAAGCTCAATGTCATGCATCATGTTACTGATCTTAGCATCTCATCTCAATAGTATACGACTGATAGATTGATGGTTAAGTATTCTAGATGATTAGGATAGAGTTTTCGATGGGTTTTTGTGTTAAACAGAATTTGAGTTCCTAATGGAAAGAAATGAAGTCTACTTTGACTGAGGAGATTGAAAGTATGACAATAAAGGCACGTGTTTGCAACGCTTGCCAGAGTGGAGCCAATCCTAAAATTGAGTTGCTTATTTCCCTGTTAGACATAAGCTATGTAATTTCTTCTTATTTTAAACAATTAAGACAGCCACTATATCTATTATCACATAATACCTATCAACATATTGATGGAAGACATTATCCTTACCGCTATGGACACTAACCCGAGGTTAAAGCAGAATCTCAATGCCGTAATTGAATAGTATTAGTAGATTGTAATCACTTGATTATGCCTATTCCCTTCTATTAAATGCTCAAGAGACACCACTTGTCACCGGAAGCGTGCCACTATATGTGTCAATATGCAAATGCTTAGCTTTTTGTCATAGACTGGTCTTTCGCTACTTTGCTGATTGTTAAGAGATCACTAAACTCATGGTGACCTTAAAACTTTGGCTGGCTCTTTAGGTTGACAACCTGAGCTCAGTTCAAAGGATTTTCCTACTTTCGGAACATATTTTATCAATGATTATTTAAGTAGTTTCTGTAATCATATAGATTTCAGTTGATATGCCTATCATAATTATAAGCTGAAATGCACTTTCAGGGTACAGAAGATGATATTGTGAATTGGTTACATGGCAATGGACTGTGGGAAATGGCAAGGGATCCGTATGAGCCTTTGTGGATTAAAGGAGGTGGGCACTGCAACTTGGAGCTTTACCCTGATTACATCCGCCATCTTTGCAGATTTATCCAAGAAATGGAGAACATAAACACTGAAATCCGTCTAAAAAAGATCCGGCAGAACATGCATGTGCACAAGAGATCATGTGCAAGCCATTGCTGCAGAATTAAAGTCTGCCGACCTAAATGCCCTGAATGTTTTATACCAAAATGCCCAAAATGCTCCTGTCGCCCAAAATGCTCCTCATGCTGTTGGAAGCCGAAATGCTCCTCTTGCTGGAAGCCGAAATGCTCCTCATGCTGTTGGAAGCCGAAATGCTCCTCTTGCTGGAAGCCGAAATGCTCCTCTTGCTGGAAGCCGAAATGCTCCTCATGCTGGAAGCCAAAATGCTCCTCTTGCTGGAAGCTGAAATGCTCCTCTTGCTGGAAGCCAAGCTGCATAAAATGTTGCTGGCGGCCCAAATCCCTGAAATGTGCAGGACCAAGCTGCTGCATTACATGTTTTCAGTGGCGGTGCTGTGTTGGAGGAACACAAAGTGGGTTAGACAGGAGGCAGGATGGCTGATTATATACATGGTTGTTGTATAGGTTCTGAGCTGCTAACCACCTTCTCTTGTGCAGTAGTGTTGGAAACAGGAGGAAGTAGTTGTCGGGTAGATTAAAATTTTATAATTAATTTATTTTCATGATACTGGTCTGCTTTGAAACTCGAACAATATATGAACTTTCTTCAAGAACATACACTTTGAATGAGATGGGCAATATTGTTAGAGTCGGTGACATTTTTCTGACTCTGAAGCAAATCCCAAGACTTGCAGGATTGGCTGCCATTTTGAGCAATCAAAATGAGAATACCTAGAGGAAAAGGGATTCAATTCCCCTGATGACTTGTATCTTATGAACCTGAATTTACATGATTGTAACAAGGATTATGTAAACTGAAACTGCAAGGTCCTAATTCCTAAATCCTCAAGACTTGCCAAGTTATCGCATGTTTTTTTTTCCAGGTTGTCATGGTAACCAAGTGCTTGTGTGGAAGTGTTTCTCAAGGAAGCACTTCTACCAATATCCTTATTGATTTGGTTCCAATTACCAAGTTACGCAATAGTTTACCAAATTCAAACCTGCAACTTGAGTCTGTGATTTGAATTCGGTGTGGAAACCACGTTCTAGTTTTGAAGTTGGTTTCCCTCACCTTCCTCACGTCCTTGCTTTCTTAAGAAAGAAAAATACCCCTCCAAACCAAAAGGAGAGAAAAACAAAGTTAGGTCATGGACTCATAGATATACACTACTCCTTATAGGTATTTGCTCAAGTCATCAGCCTTATTGTGGTCTGTCGACAGTGATTTTAAGATGGACTAATCTTGAAATGTCTCCGTTTAGTAAATAACTGTTTTGATCAGAGTAACTATACATAAGCACAGAAAGCAAAATTTTTAGTTATGTGTGTTCACCTCTGATGGATACAAAGGTTGACATCTTTTTATTAAGGGTTAATGCCCACTAGTCCTAAAAGAAAAGTTAGTTTTCCAATTAAATTAGCAACCATCAATTCATTGTTCATCAAAAATCGACTTATTGATTTCGGTTACACAATGCAACAACAAAAGGCTATTGACATGCCAATCCATTGTTCATTACATTGCCTTGAAACCAAAATTCCTTATTCGTAGTACTAATTTGACTAGCATTACAACAATTGTTGCAATGCTTGTAAATTAGAAGAAGTAGAGACTAGAGATAGGTGAAACAAAACTGACCCAAAACAACCTATTGATCGTTTCTGTTGCTTCGTTTGCGACTACCTAATTTCTGAAGAGGAAGCCAGTCAGTAAGGTGTTGTATTTTTCCAATTTTGACATATTCCAAACCAGTACTAGTTTACTATTTTGGACATCTCTTCAATCTTCATGACGTCCCACATTAATATATAGTTTACTAGGTCGTCTAACAATGGAGCTAATTTGCCATTTGTATGTAATACCATATATCACAGCTCTTAATAATATATATATATATATATATATATATATATATATATATACAGTCCCCTTCCAGAGAGGGATCCCTCTTTGAAATT
>BATV01081155.1:0-10117 GCA_000512025.1 Fragaria nipponica
GAATCCCGGAGAAATGAAGAGCCAAAATATGTATGGAAATATGGAATCGAAATTGGTTATGCGCCACAGATTTATTTATAGAAAATTCTATGGAAGTCACATTTTCGATATTTTTTCCCTACCAAGTCCGCTTAATCTTTTTTATCCCCACTTTCACATTCTCTGTTCTACCTAAAATACCCTTTCTCTCTCTCTCTCCTCCGTCTGCCTAGATTTCATCGCCCCCGTCCTCGTCGGAACAGCGTCATTTCGAATCCTTTCGCCACCGTTGTTCGTCGTAGATCCGAACTCGGTTCTCTCCGATAGTTACTTGGCTCAAAGCTTTTCAAGGTTCGCATCTTCACAATCCTATTTCTATGTTTCATGTTTGAATTTGATTGTGGTTTGTTCTCAGATTTGAAATGTTTAAATTGAAGTCAAAATCAATTACTGGAATTAATTGGTGATTTTGAATTGTGAAATTTTATGATATTTAGGTCCATGTGTGACTATAGGTAGAGGTAATGGCTACGTACTGTTCTCTTAGTTTGGGCAAAGAAATTGAGCTCCATGTGTGATTATAGCTTGTGGCAATTGCTGCTCATCTCTTAGATTGGGTTTTGCCTAAAAGTCTACTGATATTTTAGATTGGCAGTCATGATTAGTATTTTTCTTTGTCTGTGTTAGTATAGTTGGTTCAATTTCAATGGCCTTGAGCACGCAAAGAGCCTCTGCATCTCAGACTTCATCAGCTGAATCATCCTTTCCTCGCAGGAAGAATGATGTTTTTCTGAGTTTCAGGGGTGTAGACACTCGCAGGACTGTTGTCTCCTCTTTATACCATGAGTTGCAGAACAGAGAAGTTGAAACGTTCATGGATGACAAAGGGCTTATCAGAGGGACTATTATTTCCTCGAGTCTTCTAAGAGAAATCAATGAATCTAGGTTGGCAATCATTGTCCTTTCACCAAACTATGCTTATTCTAAATGGTGTTTGGACGAATTGACAATGATCATTCAGTGCATGGAATATAATAGCACAACAGTCATCCCAATCTTTTATGATGTGGATCCTTCTGATGTGCGACATCAGAAAGGGAGCTTTGCAAGAGCCTTCACTACGCACGAAGAAAGGCTAGGGCAAGACGATGAGTACCCATATAGGTTGAACGAATGGAGAGTTGCTTTAACAAAAGTTGCCGGTCTCTCTGGCTTGGAATCAAAAAAATATAGGTAAGACTTTCTATCTTAACAAGAGTTATAACTTTTTAATCTTCTAAGATTTTGTCTGATGATTGTTTGATTCTTTATCCTTGTAGTTCTGACGTGGAACTTGTCAAAGACGCTGTGGATGTTGTGTGCAGTAAATTACGACATGTTGAGTGGGCATTGTTGTCTACTGGAGATTTTGTAGCATTTGAAGCAACAAGGCGAGCCATGAACAAGGTAATGAAGGCAATTCAAGATGATGAGATCACTGCCATTGGGGTATATGGGATGGGAGGCATTGGCAAGACAAGTATGGTGAAACATGTGGGTGCACATGCCCGAAAACTTGGTCTTTTTAATCATGTAATTATGGCTGTCATATCCCAAACACCAAACTTGAGAAATATTCAAGGAACACTGGCCGATCTGCTGGGATTAAAGTTGTTCGAGGAGACAGAATTCGGAAGAGCAGTTAGATTGATGGAGAAGATAATGAAAGGAAATAGGATCCTCATATTCTTGGACGACATTTGGGAGAGAATAGATTTGTCTAGCATTGGAATACCGAGCCATGATGAGCTTCAAAAATGCAGTTCCAAAATCATATTCACCACAAGGAGATTGAATGTTTGTCATACCATGGAGAGCCAAGAAAACATTCCTCTCCAAGTCTTATCTGAAGAAGATGCTTGGAACCTATTTGTGAAGAAAACAAGAAAGTCTTTTCATGAATCAACAAACTTATATGATGTAGGGCGGAGAGTAGCAAAAGAATGTGCTGGTCTCCCAGTTGCATTAGTAGCAGTTGCGAGGGCACTTGGAGATAAAGATTTAGATGATTGGACAGAAGCAGCTCGACGTCTAAAGGCTGCTCAACCTGCCAACTATGAAGATGAGCGAGAGGTGTCTAGATGTATAGAGTTAAGCTATAATTATTTGAGACCTGATGATGACAACATTGCCAAGTTATTCTTCTTGCTTTGCTGTCTATTCCCTGAAGATTCTGATATTGAGGTCGAAGACTTGTTGGTGTATGCAATTGGGAAAGGACTGTTTCAAGATGCTGATACAATCAAAGAAGCCAGAGCCAAAGCTCATTCAGTGGTCAAGTACCTGAAAGCTTCTAGCTTGCTTTTGGACAGTGCATACTGTGGATTTGTGAAGATGCATGACGTAATTCGAGATGTGGCCATATCAATCTCATTATCGGAAGATGGATCACGGTTTTTGGTTAAAGCTGGTTGTGAATTAAAGGATTGGCCAGCTATTAATATTGCAGATAAAGGCTACTCTGCAGTCTCGCTAATGAGAAATGAAATTCAGAAGCTTCCCGACAAGTTGGTATGTTCAAAACTCCAGATTTTATTACTACAGAGCAATAGTAATATAAATGAGATTCCAAATCCATTTTTTCAAAGTCCCAATGAATTGAGGGTCTTAGATCTTAGCCAGACTAGTATTTCATTACTACCCGCCTCATTAAGTCTGCTAACCAACCTCCAAGCTTTGTGTTTAGATGATTGCAAGAAAATGCATGATATTTCCATACTCGGAAAGCTAAAGAACCTTCAGATTCTTAGTATGAAGAACCTTAGAGGAATTTGTGATAGAGAACTGCCGAAAGAAATGGCGCAGTTGGCCAAACTAAAGTTGTTAGACATCACTAATGCATGTTTTGTAACAGTGCCCTCTAATGTGATATTAAACTTGAATGGATTAGAAGAACTGTACATGAAATGCGACTTCTGCGACTGGGGTCGTAGAATAGTCACGGGCAGTTTATTTTCTTTTGCTTTTGGCACTGCCAAGAATGCTAGCTTTGATGAGTTAACAGGCTTGTCACGTTTAAACAGTTTGAAAGTTCACATATCTGATGTGAAATGCTTGCCTCGTAACGTTAGTTGCATTCCGAATTGGGTCAACTTCAATATCTGTATCAGCAGAAAGGAATATATGAAACAGTCCTATTATGGCCGTTTTTTTGAGAGGAAACTAACTGTCAAGTGGGATCAACGTCAGCATCTCTTTCGGTATGTGACTCTAAATGCAAGCACGAAGAGTTTACCAGATTGGTTTATCAATGTGGTGACTGAGAAAACAGAGATTCTGGAGTACATAGGATACAGTGGCTTAGTGGACATTCTTGTGGAATACGACCTTGGGAGATTACATGTGCTGAAGTGCCTTGCTGTAATTGAGTGCCAAGTGGATGGAGTGTTGATGAACTCAACAACAAGAAGGATTCAAAATGAACCAGTATTCGAGAGCTTGATAGATTTGTATGTTGAAAGGGTCAATGGGCTGGAGGATTTATGTATTGGTGAGTTACCACCTGGGTCTCTATGCAATCTTCAGTTGTTAAATGTGAGAAACTGCCCTCATTTGGTGGATGCACTTTTACAATCAAATTTGTTGCTCAGGCTACAAAATCTGGAAATACTACATTGTGAGCAAGCGGAGGATGCGAGAGGAACCAAAATGGAACATGTGTTTAGATTTGAAGAGCTGGAGGGTCAACAAACCGTCTTAACGAAATTGAGAGAGATAACTTTGTGTAATCTTGTGAGCCTTGAAAGAATATGGATCGGTTATCCTCCAAATGGAGCATTCTGTAATCTTAACAGTTTGGCAATTCGTGGCTGCAACAAACTGAAATATCTCTTGGCCTATGGTGCTACTATATCTTTTTCGCAATTGGAGCTCCTTTGGGTGGATGACTGCTCTGACTTGAAAAGCCTTTTTTCACCAACCTTGGGACAAGAGAGCAAGGTAGTTATTCCCAAATTGAAGGAAATGTATTTGAGTAGTCTTCCACAGCTCTCAGGGTTCTTCAGTTGCCTCTATCAAGAAGCTACTACTCAGCTTCACTGCCCTTCATTGGAACACTTGTATGTCTATGGGTGCCCCAAACTTTCGAACCTTGCTGTTTCTGACTTCCACAGCAGGAAAGAAGTCCAAGCCAATGATGAGGGACATTTTGCTCTTATATTTGAGAGGTATGCGTGTCATAAAGTTCATTCTGCGATTATTCGCCATTTCCTGTGTTGTTTTCTCTTAGAAATATCATGTCAAACTTCTGTTCTATCTCTCTTTTTCTTCAAACTTATTTTGACCTAGCTAGCTTCTAGTATATCTGTGATATACTTTTATCAGTCTAATGCAAATTGCAGATATACAGCGGATATTTTTGAAAAGAAAATTTGAAAAAAAAGATGGCGCGCGCGCACGCACACACACAAACTGTCACACGTTCCCAGCCATTTATATTTTGGATTGACTTATACTTTTCTGATGTTGCATTTGCGTTAAATTGTTACTGTTAATAATTTCTAATTGAAGAAGTGTAACTGGCTATCAGATTGTTCCACCGCCAATTCAACCCAGAAGAGTTTCCTCAGTTCTTCTCCAAAAAAGGAAGTGATTTCTCAATTGGATCTTGAATGTAATACGTAGTATACACTGCAGAGTGCACAGACAATTACTCTTGATATTGGAAACAGCATGTGGTTATTAACTTCTAGATGTGCTTATAATGATAGTAATGAGTCCTGAATATATTCCGTGATGGTAAGAAAATTTGAGGTACTAGTCCTCTATACCGTATCTAATCCTAAACACGCTCAGAGATATTGGCAAATCTCATGAGAGCTACAATTGGCAGTAAAGCTTGGTTTTTCTCAGCTGAACTACAATCTGATGTACAAGTCTCATATCAAGGGGCTTTTAGAAGAAGAGTAAATCTTGCAACTGATCACAGGCACCTTGCGTGTGCAACGAGGCGCCCTTGAGCTTTCTGCTGCTTTGTTAAGCATCATACACACTGTACCTGGGATATGAATTTTCCCTATCTCGTTGGTATCATAGAGCTGATGGAGTCTGATTTACAAACTAGCTGATACTATGCATGTTTTGCTTATGTTTACCCTTGATGGACATATACCACACACATGTTGAAGTTCCCCGAAAATAAATTCATTACTGCAACTTCTTAAGTGGTTCTCAACCAGTTAATGCGGTTATGTATGCCCCCCTTAAGGCTAAAAAGATAATCACCCACATCCCTACATGATGTCTCTGAAAAAGCAACCTACATATGTACCATTTTAACAGACAATAGCAAATTTAAGCCAAATTCTCAAGTACCAATATCAAAGTTAACAAAGGGTGCGGCTTGAACTTGATTCAAACTGGAAACACATGCACTAGTTAATCATGATTCCCAGAAAATGTCAACTCTGTTAAGACAATGAGTGAATGATCGCAATACACAATGAATAAATGTGAAAGCACAACCAACCGAAATTCGACTGTATTTTCACATCAAACTTGAAAATGTAATGTAAAAGTCCTCTTTCTCCCTTCATTCTCTTCGATCTTTTCTGGTTCTAGGGCTATTCCTCAACCTTCCATGGATGTTTTAGCTAAGATTTAGACGATGTAGTCGATTTCCTTGGACGTGTGGCGAGTCTCGGCTATAATTCTTGGCTTGTAAGTTTTACTATTGTGTTATAAGACCAGTAAAACGTACCTTAATGAGGTCTATATTTCGTTATGAGAATCGACTTGTTTTTCATTCATTTTAATTTCCTTGTTTCTTACCTAGACATCTAGTTGAAGATTATTCTTGTTTAGATTCAGGTTGAGGTCCGTAAGCGACGAGTATTACCGCTATATGGAATTTAGATAGGAATAGTTGGAAGTTAGGTGTGATAGGCTTAACTGAGCGCATTTGTAATGAGGGCTACATGTCTCTTTGTTAGTGTTTGTTGCCAATTAGACTTATTGGTCGTGAGTAGGCAAATTGATGTAAGCGTCTTCTGGCTGTTGACAAGTTAATAAAATTGTTTATTTTCTCGAAAAGTTTGGCATTAAGCACAAATCTAATTAATTGATAGGGCCGGCCTTAAGGAATAATGTATAAGCTTGAACATTACTTTGTATCAATTGCTAGCTACATCTCAACAAAGACTATAGATCGAAAATATCTTACTCAAGTCGAAGATGTAGCTCTAGATACCTGAATATGAAGCTTTATGTACAAGAGATTGCAAATACTGATCAGTGATCTCACTGCCTTTATTTGAATCACATGTCGTTTAGGGTATATGTGAATCAAAGTCATGAAAGTAGTAAATGCGGCTAGTTTAAGAAACCTAGGCATTATTGTAGTGACACAGCGAAAATATGAAAAGAGAATGTATTTGAGGGAAAAATGAGATATATTTAGAAACTGAATGATGATCCCTGTGCAAGTTTTGGGATCCTGAACCGGTTAAAGTTCATGTTGAGGAAAAGCAATGGGTATTTTCTGCCCTAAAGGGAACCAAACAAATTAAAAGAGCTAGCTGGAGCTGCTGCATATACTTTAGAAAGATTGGATCACATGCCACATCCTTAAGATGGAGCAGGATGATAAAGAAGAAGCAAAGCAAAGTGATATATTGGAGAGAATGAGTATCAACTTAGCAAGCTTAGAATGATTCATATGTTGGTTATAGTACTAGTTGTGGTTCAAGGTGATGGTGGTGGTGGTCACCTTCAGTTTGGGCAAGTGCATTGATTTCTAGTCCAGAAGTATAACATGTAATTGTTAAATGCTTGCCGCCATCAAACGACAAAGCCAATACCCTTTGAGTTGGTGTTTAAAGGGAGTAGCTAGTTTTGGTGATGCACAAAATCAGATGGAAAAAGTTTTAAATTCCATGTATTATGATTAAGGTTATATGCTACCTCTTCCTAAACAAGTGATCTGTCTAAGTTGGTTTTCTTTTTTCTTTGAGCACACAATGTTACAAGCTTGTTCACTTAAGGGATAGTTTTAAGGGACTAAGAGAGACAAATACATCTTAACCATATGTATTACATTAAGAAATAATACCAACGTAATAATGTGCATTTGTTTTCATTCATCAGATTCACTTGTCTCCCAAATAGTTCGTTAAGAAAAAGTTCTCTACTTTCCATCCAAACTCCTCATATGTTAATACACCTCAAAGTAATACATGAGTCTTTAAAATGGTAAATATTACAACATGAGTTCTCATTGGTATAATGCGTTCTTAAAATGATAAAAGTTTATACATGAGAAACAACAACACACCATAGCCTTACCCTCGTGCCAATATATCCTCTAATAAGTTAGAAAATAGGTATTACAAGGGTGGTTGTCTTCATGATGAGGAGCATCTCTAAGCGGAGAACCGTGTAATTTGATCGATTTGGGGATCAAAGTATGATTGGCTTCCTTGTTAAAGGAAGGTTTGGTTTCCTAAGACAAAGCATGCAATAATTAAGAACCTTTGGAAAGAGTAGAGACAAGTCATGAGAGATTATTAGAATAAACAATAAAGTTTTGGTATCTTGAAAAGTAAAATTTGTGAGGGACACCTTGTGTTTTATTATATATATGATGAGGATGAAATCCAATCTAGTTGACCAAGAATATAATTTGCTTTTCAACATAACAAAAAGTTTAGTGTTCATTTGTGATAAACTAAAGTGAATATTAGAATCATCTTTTTACATGATTTCTCTTTAGTTCTTTGTTTTGTAGCTATGGAAAGTAAAGCACAGATGAAGGAAAAAAAAAGTTCGGGGGAGAAGAATTATAAATGAAATTCTCTAAATCACTTTGGATCAAATCATCCCCACACACATTCTATTCCATTCTTCAAAAAATTAAAGAGATAGAGTATCTTTTATTCTTGACTGAATCATTTGTTGTTGGTAGCTGTTTGTATGGTCTTCAGACTATTCATGCTTGACCGTTTTGGTCGCCATAATCTTTGATCAATGAAATTTTCCTACCCTAAAAAAAAAGGATAAAATTATTTTTCGCTCTTTATAAATTATATTTAGACTATTGCATGTTTGTATTGTGATTTATCGATAATTAATAATTTATAATTAAACTTTTCTTTAAAGACTATACGACTTTGTAATTTTCTTTTTATGTCGAATTTCACCGTACGACTCTAGTAAGTATCTCAATTTTTTTTGTTTTGTTTGTTTCAATTAACTATCTCAAATTTTAATCATACCGTTGTAATTATTTACCCCGACTTAAACGGAACGATGTAAAAAGTGTGTGAGGGTTCAAAATGAGGCAGGCAGTGATGGAGATGGGAAGGATGGAAGCATGTGTTTTTTCCAAAAGAGGAGGGGAGAAGAAAAGAAAAGAAAAGAAGAGAATTTTTGGGGTCCGAGACATCTTGAAAATTGTGATCAAGGCAAGACAAGGCTGTACTGTATTCATGTCATGTGTCATCAACGCCATTTATTTTTGTGGACCAATTTCTTGCCCATAATTAATCCTTCTGCTCCTCTCTCTCTCTCTCTCTCTCCCTCAACATACTCGATTGATTTTCACAGATAGGAGTCAAAATTTACAAGCTGAAATGGAGTTGAGAGAAATAAATCGAAAATTCATGTATAAACTCTTAATTTTTTATATAAATTTTCTATGATATACAGTACTTAAATAAAAACAAAAACATGGGAGTTCAAGCGTTTTAGATTTTCTGCGACTTACCATTAACATGAGATGGGAATTGCAAATTTGGAAAGAAGAGAGTAGAAGACAGAGGACAAGAAACAAGTAAACGGACAAATTACCAGAACTAGAGACAACAAACATAAAAAACAAAACAAGTAAAGATGCGATAAAGTGTTTAAATGTGGTGTAGAGTGAGGAATAAAGAGGCGATGATAAAAGAATAAAGTGTTTTGGATATATTTTAAATTTAAAAATAATCATGTTTGATTTGAGAACAAGTATTGATCAAGTTTTTTTGTTTTTTGTTTTTTTTTTTTTTTTTTGATGAATGAGTATTGATCAAGTTGATAATTATTTTGTTGTAATTAAGGGAGGTTTAATTGTTATCAGGAGGGAGGAAACCAACGACTTTGATAGTTCTCGATGGATGATGGTTCGAGAGAGAGAGAGAGAGAGAGAGAGAGAGAGAGAGAGAGAAGAGAGATGGTTTGTGCTTATTAAGAGAGATTCATAGCAGCATTGTGAGTAACAAATCTCTTTTAAAATTGATAAACTGCTATCAAAACGAGAGATTAGGCAATCATGAAAAAACTAAGATTGATGGTACTAGACTTGCACCATTTGATTAGACTGATGAACTGAGTGTTTACTCACACTCACACACTCTCACTTTTCATGTGAATGTGATGAATCCGAGTGAAATACCTTTATTTCCCCAAGGGGACATCATTATTGTCGTATCGAGTAAACCCCCTGTTGGTTGGATGCATGATCCAAAGCTCAAGGGTTTCTTGTGAATAAACCCAAACCTTAAGGTCCCTTGTGAACAGATATTTTAACTTTTGGAGCATGGTAAAACACTTTCCCTCCACAAGAGTAAGGCTGGAACATGAAGGAATTACCCCCACTAACCATTGCTTTTCCTTCTCAGGAATTACCCTGTTAATAATTGTCGACCCTCGCCCCCGCCCTTATTTATTAAGATCGTCCCGAAACAATGATTTGTTTGTTTTATGAATTAAAAATAAAGTGTTAAATTAAGACGATCAAAGGTGATTAACACCATCTAAGGTGATTAGAACGAAAACAAGATGTTACATAATTAAACTTATTTATATTTTGTACCTAGTGACATCAAACATAGTATTAACTAAATTGAACTCCTTATTTAACATGATCTTAGTTAGTCCCAACACACTTAAGTCTTAAAATAAACTTCACTGGCCAGTGTATGTTGATACAACTATTTCTATACTAAGTTGTTAACATAGACTTCGTTGATCTCATTAAAGAAGGGGAAAAAGACCATTTGCACAAAATAGAAAAAGTCAAACCCCATTTTAATGATAATCTTTTTTTCTAGCCCATTTGAATACAAGGTACTTATTTTAAACCCAAATACACAAATCTTTATTAAAATATAATAAAATTATA